>JAWWEI010022227.1:0-11825 GCA_035583255.1 Pseudotriton ruber | reverse complement strand
ATTTGACCTCATATGATTTTTATTGGGGGTATTATTTTTTTTTATTGCAAGAGACAGGTACTGTGATGGGTGGAGGTGAAGCTTGAAGCGGTTTTGCTCGTTCTGTGACTCATCTATCATAGACAATATGGTACTAAGACTCACAGCTCCTCGAAGGCTAAACGCTGTATGGAAAAAAAAGCCAGGACTGGCTAAATGTGTTTTGCATGCCATTGGGTGACCTGCAACTTTGTGCTTTGCGGTGTTGTGGTACATCAGTCAAACAGATGTCATAGCCAGCCAATGTGATGCTAAAACTGGTACCAGCCAATGTGATCACAACACTGTCGAACCTGTTGATCAAATAGTAGCTCCCATGTCAGCAGTCTGGGAATTTGTGAAAGTATGTTTGCAAATGCGTTGTGTTGTAGCTGATGAGAATCAAGTATTTAACATAGACAAGACTGGTCCAATTGTAAATGTGAGCTTAAAGATACTCTCTGGACCCAAATTCTACTTTTATGCCTATTGTAGTCAATTCTGCATAGACTCCACAATATAGTTTGCATACATTGACGTTTTGTCTATGTAATAATTTTTTTATTATGCACATTTTGCAAGTTAGTTTTATTCCTCTTAGCTGCTGGGCTTTTGAAAATCATGAGTGTATTGAGTATGACAGGTTTATTGCAAGTGATTGGCTGAAAGGTGCATCCAAGGAAGTGAGACTTTTTAGTTTTCTGCTTTTGGCATCATTTATTGTATTGCTTTGTATTGTATTGTAGCTGTATATTTAAAGTGCCCCTGCCCCATTGGTGGATTTATGGCACCATAGGCAGAAAATATTCCTTCTAAAATTACCTTTGAGGGCTGTATTATGAGTTGCCAGAAAAAGCAACTGAAGAGGGAACTACTTTTCCCGCAGTAGCACCCAGTAGAAGGATATTTTAACACCCAGCAAAGCATAATTACAGACTGGCTTCCTTTGAATTAAAGGTTCCCTGCTTGTTATCCTTTATTGGCACAATAAAACTGACAGCAGTCTCCAGATCAATCAAACACACTAAGAGCTGGCTGATAAGATTTGCAGTTACCTCCAATTACTTACCCAGCTCTGCAGTCTCTGCTCAGCACTTTCATATTTATAGCTGTACAATTGCCTCTAATTACTTACTTGGCTGAATAGTGATAACATGCCATAAGTACTAATCAGCTTCTAATTTGTGTGACTTTTTTGTAAATATCTTTATTCAAGTTTTCATTTTTCTTCTTCATTGTATACAGCAGAAGAAAGAATCATTTCTGTTCTTACAGGTTACCTGAACAGTCGTGTTTATCAAGCAGTGTCATCTATTAGACAGTAGTTGTGGTATACAATCGTAGATAATGATGTGCAATAATTCCATATTCCATATTTTAAAATATTAATTCTAGACATATTGAATTAATATCACTAAGAATAGGAAGTGTTAAATCCACTTTGCAATAACAACCTAACAAGAAAACAAACAAAAAGAAAAAAACCCACAAATATAGAGCAATAAACAGCCTGCCCAACTAAAACACTAACATATAGCATAGTACTGACATAGTCCGTGATGGGACGGGTTATGATCCGGTCTCGTACATGTGAAGTAATACAATAATATCGTGACATCTCTTCTAGGCATTACAATTACATCAGTCAGTCTCATGTAGCAGCAAATAATTGTCTAGTATATTCCAGTGTTCCATCAATTTAGGCGATAATTGTACAGTTTCACAATATTGTCGATCTAAAGTGGCAGTTTTCAGCAGTAAATTCCACCACTCAAGCCATGTAGGTGGTACAGGGGCTATCCAATGCCTCAAGATCACTGACTTGACTATACCTACCGCAATGTTGAATAACTTGGTCTGTGTGGTAGAGAGTATTACATCTGTCAATAGCAACCAATTCAGTGGTGTAGTGGGTAGTGTTGTGTCCAATATAGCAGATAATCTATTTGTTATGGTAGACCAAAAACTCATAATTGAAGGACAATCCCACCACATATGTATCCAGGATGCCTCAGTTATCAGACATTTAGGCCAGTCACTTTTCCTATCAGGGTAATAGGAGTGCAATCGGAGAGGAGTGTAATAGACTCTATGGAGTATCTTACATTGGATGGCTCAGAGTCTGTAAGAGAGTCCTTTGCCATTTACGGAACTAAGGCATCTGCTCCATTGCTCCTCAGTGAGGGAAATGTGTAGATCTGTCTCCCATTTCAGTCTCAACCCTGCAGAGCTATATTCCAGTTGCTTATGAAAACACTGCTTGATGCCCGCCACCCAATGAGTGTCTATGGAACGGTTTGTTAAGAATGCAGTTAACAGGGATTCTACCGGAAACAGCGGAAATGAGGGGAGCCAAGTCTTAAGTGCTGATCATAGTTTCAGGTATGTCAAAAGTTGTAATGATGTAGGGGGTCTGTTTTTCGTGAACTGGGATAGTGATATGAACTTGTTGTTACTAAATAGATCACTGATTACATTGATTTTCAAATCGTGTAATACATTAATCATTCCTAGGTCTCGAGTCATTGGGATAGCATGTACAGCAGGAAGAGGTATTGCTCTAGAGAGTAGTAGTTCACCATTGAGTAGCTGTCATGTACAGAAAATTGCCAATAAAGTGGCATCTAGGGCTGTATTACTATTTTTCAAGCATTTTCTACCCTCTACAAGCATCGAAGGGAGCGAGTATCCATCAGCCAATTTAGTCTCATGCTGGGACTAGTTTTGGGGTAGGTGCCAATATCTAGCAAATTGGAGTTGAGAAGCTAGATAGTACAATTAGAAATTCGGGACTGCTAACCCTCCTCTCTCAAAAGGCCTTTGTAGGATTTCCAAGCTGAGTCTAGGTTGAGCACCTTTCCAAATCAATTTTGACAATAAACTGTTTATCTGATTAAAATAGGACATTGGTATAAATACTGGATCATTCGAAAATATATATAGCGCCTTAGGGAGTAAGATCATCTTAATGGTCGATATTCTGGCCATAAAGGAGAGTGGTAATTTCAGCCATTTATTAATTAGTTCTTCGAATTTGTAATGTAATCTCCCATAATTGCCTTCAAAAACTGTGTTTTGGTCAACGGAAACCCAGATACCTAAGTATTTGAAGCATTCTGTTTCTATTTGCATACCAAGCTCCTCACAATCAGAACACGCCTCGGATGTTATCGGATATATAATTGATTTTGATTTATTAAGGTGTAGACCTGACATGGTCCCAAACAAGTCCAGTTCTAATATCATAGGGGGGACATTAGTTGCAGGGTTCGAAGTATATAGTAATAGATCATCCGCGAATAGCGACACTCCAATCGGAATGCTCCACAGTTTCAGAGCTCTATGTGCGTGCAATTGTCTGATTTTACCTACCACTACCTCCATGGCTAAAGCAAATAATAAGGGGGATAATGGACATCCCTGCCTTGTTCCCCTGTGAATAGGAAACGCCTCGGATATGAAATCATTAGTCTGAATTTGTGCTACCGGGTCAGAATAGAGTACGTTTACCCACGTCAAAAAAGATGGGCCAAAACCTATTCTCTGCAGTGTCGCATTCAAAAAGTCCCATTCTGGAGAATCGAATGCCTTTTCTAAATCTAATGCAAGTTTTGTCGCCTTCACCATGGGATCAATCGACTGTATGGTGTTAAAGACATGTCGAAGGTTATGAGAAGTCATTCTTTCATGAATGAAACCCACTTGTTCTTTTTCAACTAAAAATGGCATGTGTGGAGCCAGTCTATTGGCCAGGACTCTAGTTAAAATCTTGTAATCGACATTGAGCATCGATAATGGGAGATAGGAGCCCAATTGCGTCGGGTCTCTTTCCGGCTTCAGTAGCACAATAATGACCGCCTCCCGTAACATCGGAGACAGTGTGCCAGTCTCAAATGCTTCATTGTAGAAGTCTACAAGGACTGGGGATAAAGTATCAATGAAGTGTAGATAGAATTCACTTGTCAGCCCATCTGGGCCAGGTGCTTTATTTCGATTTAAAGCTCTAATCGCCAGTTTCACTTCCGCAATTGTAATATGACCCTCTAATAATAGTCTTTCATTGCTGTCCATCCATGCCAGGCCAATGTTTGTCATGTAGTCTAATAACGTGTCAGGAGAGTTATTTGTGTGTTTGGAGTACAGTGATTCATAGTAATGAAGAAAGAGCTCATTAATGCCCAATGTGTCTCGTACCATTGTACCTTTGGGGCTCTCCAGTTCAGTAATTATATTAGTTTGTCTTGCAGAGGAAAGTGCCCATTTCAATGCCCTGCCTGGTCTGTTGCCTTCTCCACGCATCCTAGCTATTCCTTCCCTTGACCTATAGATCATTAGTTTATCTAGGGCGGCATCCAACTCCGCCAATGTGGATCTAAGGTTAAAGGCTGTTTTGTTGGATGGATGTTGTAGATGTTCCGCCTCATGGACTAGTAGTCTAGCCTCTAGTTTTAGTGTTTCAGATCTCAATATCTTGACGAGTCCATATTCTGTCTCGAAGCATATTCCTCGTATGTAACACTTCATAGATTCCCAGAATACAGCTAGAATGTCTACTGTACCAGTATTAGTCCTAATATATTCCAATATCGCAGTCTGCAGAGTACTTGTAAAAGCATCATCTTGCAGAGCTGGTGCACAGAATTTCCACATCCTTAACGTGTTGTAGTTGAGTGGGACCGTCGGTGTCCACTTAATGGGTGCATGGTCTGACCAGGTACAGGGAAGTACTGTGATGTCAGTAACATAGGGCAGTAAAGATTTAGACACTACTACTTTGTTTATAGTCGTGTGCAGGTCGTGTACCGTTGTATAATGAATATACCCATTGATGCCAGGGTGCTTTGAATGCCAAACATCAAATAATCATAGTCTCACATTAGGGATATACACATGCGTGCAGCACTTGTCAAACCTTTTACTGATGGTTTCGATCTATCTTTAGTAATGTCAAGTATTAAATTGAAATCGCCTGCCCACACCCATTCGTAATCAAAAAATTTAGCACAGATTTCCGACAAGTCTAAGAAGAATTGTGGGGAGTCTGAATTAGGGACATAAACAGCTGTCAATAGAATTCGTAGACCACATAAGTCACCCGCAATAATCACATATCTCCCTTGTTGGTCCAGTATAGAGTCATGTAACACAAATTGTACCCCATCTCTAATCAACAATAAAACCCCTCTAGCATGATTGGAATAGCTTGCATGGAAGTGATAGCGTGACCAACATTTGGGCAATTTCAAGGTATCAGATCTCAATATATGGGTTTCTTGCATCATGAGAATATCAATGTGATGTAAGTTTGCATAGTGTAATAATTTCCTTGTTTTCTTTGGGCAATTTATCCCCCTCACATTCCAAGTAAGGAAGGAAACCCTCCGTTGATTAGCCATCATCGAACATCAATCTGGAAGACAATATCAGCAGCCACTCACTATGTAGATAAAGCCTGTAGCATGTCACTTTCTCCTGATCATTTAGTTTCAGTGTTAGTGCTAAAAAACAAAAAACAAACAATAACGCTTCGCCCCACCCACACCAGTTTTCCCTAACTAATCAGTGGAAGTCCCAGCTAACGTACCTACAAAACATCTCACTTGTATTAGGTAGCCCAATAGTATAGGATACCAAATCTAATACAAGAAAAATACCAAAAATTAAAATAAATAAAATGAAGAAATCCAAAGCCCCTTATGCCATAAAGCAATATGAGGGAGGGCTACTATCCTCTCAGATTTAGGGGAGAACACCCCAGGGTGGCGATTGCAATCTATATATACACAGTAGTTGTCAGAAACAGGAAGTATCGCTTATGGTAGGTACTCATACAGTGTACATGGCTGCATTCAGACTGAGAGTCTAAGTGGTCTGTATCTCGGTTACGATCACTGGGCAGTTCAGCCTGTATCTTCCAATTCTGGCATATCAGGTGAGGGCCGGGGAGAGAGCCTCCGAGATGACTTTAACTCGTCTGGTTCATCCTGAGTCTGAGGTCCGGTGGCTGGGTCAAGAGTGCTCCGTCTGGGGTTTCGGGAGTCCGTTGTACACTTCCTGCTTGGTTGGCCGCGGCGGCGGCATCTTTGTGTGTTGGTAAAGGCGTCCCAGTTGGCATCCGGGACCTTGGATTGAATGAATTCGGCTACACCAGTTGGTGTGTCGAAAACGTAAGCCTTATTCTCCCAAGCCAGTCGCATACGAGCAGGATAGAGCATTGAGCACGCAATGCCTGCCTGTCATAGAACTGGTTTCAAGCTGGCAAAATCGCTCCTCGCTGTCTGTACCATAGCTGAGAAATCAGGGTATATTGAGATTTTCTGCCCTTCATATTCCAGGGCTCCCAGTTCTCAAGCTCTTCTCAGGATAAGGTTGCGGTCTTTATAGTTCAACAATCGCACAATTATTGGGCATGCAGGAAGACCAGGACGAGGCTTGGGGCCTGTCAAACGGTGCGCTTGCTCGATAGCAAACAGGGGGGAAAAGTCTGTATCTACCAAAACTGAACGTAGTAGACGGACAACATAGTCAGAGTAGTCTGACGAAACTGTAGACTCTGCAACCCCCAGTATTCGCACATTATTTCTGCGGGACCTGTTTTCGAGGTCATCGCACTTGTAGGTTAGGTGTTCCACTTTTGCTTCATCAACCCTGCGCACTAATTCTTTGACTTTCGCCTCCAGTTGTGAAATCCGCTCTGCTGCTGTTATAGACTCGGCTTTCCTCTTGTCAGATGCAATTTGGAGGCCATTGATCACTGCTAGTGTCCCATCCAGCTTTTCGCCAAGTGCCGCAATCGCCGCATGTAATCCCTGCACTACTTCAGCGAGTGTGTCATGCGTTACAATCGCCGGTCCCGGCAGTTCAGGAGTTTGAGGCGGGGTGGGAGTTGTGATCTTGGTTGGTTGGCGAGTATACGAATCCATTTTTCTTTGTCGATCTGGTTTCCCCATGTCCGCAGTGTAGCCCTTGGGCTGCGTCCACAGAGCTCCTCCCACAGTCAGATACAACTATCCAGGCACAGCTCGCTGTCTTCCGGTGTGCACTGGTACATGAGGATGGGGATTCACAGGCCTCAATCTTCGTTTCCACAATCCACTGTTTCGGCACTTCAAACTCGCTCTTACCCGACTCAGTAATGAGTGGAGTGTTAGCGTGGTAGCGTGGAAAAGAAATTTGCCCCGGGGTGTTCATCTTAGTGTTAATTAAAGTGGCGTAGATGCAGAGCTCTGTCAACACGTGTCCGGCATTGTGAGCAGTTGGCCACGCCCCCTAATTTGTGTGACTAATGCTTCTGTCTGCTGGTTTCATGCTTTGCTGATTGTCTGCCTTGCAGAGTCCTCTCCCACTCCACAAACCCACTGACTTTCACCATCACCATCTGTCTCGCCCGTCCATGGCCTACAAGCAGAAAACTCATGGCATTGGCCAATGCTTGTTTCTTGTGTGAATTTACTCTCTATGATATAACAGCTTGGGCTGAGTTCTGTGCTTTCTCCACTAGGTGTCTCCTTGTAATTCATGAAGGTGCATTCACTCAGAGCCAAGAAGGCTGCACATCCATTGTCTGTGGATGTGACGCTGCCAAGGGGGTTTGTGTCTCAGCACTGATGCTGATGTATTTTTCAGTGTATTGATTATGCACTGTGCTATGCATACAATATCTACATTATCTTGACCAATAATTTTGCATTCTACACTGTACTGTAACATCTTTTTAATTATTTAATGAAAACATGGTTAGTGCGGAGTATATATACAGTATAAGATAAGCTGAAAGTAGAAAAAATACTACATCGATACTGTAGATTTCAACATGGCGCTCATTCTCAGCACCATACTGAACAATAGGTGAAAGTATAGCGCACACTGACATCTCTAAAAAAGTGTATTTATGGTATTAACAAATACTCTTCAGTTTCTGAAAAAAGACATCTATGACCTTAAATATTTCATACTCAAATTATATGTGATCCTCAACAATGCAATTCTAGGGATAATTTGTCATGGGGTTTTGGTGGGTGTTTTGTTGAATTCTGCTTATGGAAAGGTACCTGTCAGGGCTAGTTCAACAAATTAAGATCTGATTGGTGCTAATTCACTATTTCCCTTTATTGATGGGATTATACAGATTTCAGCTAGTTTATAACTCATGTATGAAAAATTTGACAACATAAAACTGGGGCCAATAGGTGACAGGTCAGTGTTGGGGTCATTGTGAGAACCTGGAGAGGAATTTCTCACTCCAATCTTGAGGAGTTACTATTGGCATCCTAGTGATCTTAGAGTTAAAAGTGTCAGTATTTGATATGGCCCCCAAATGCCATGCAAGACTTAAAGTTCTGTAGAGGATTTGCTGCAGGTGACACTGCTCCATTAGTGGTGGACTGGTGGGAGAAATGAGGAAGTTGGCATTTTACAGATCTATTTGATGATGATAGTGGAGTAGCGAAGGGGAGCAGTAGCCTCTCTTTTCTTTCTCCTGTTGTGGGGAGGTAAGAGATCCTTGATGCGAGGGTATCCCTCTTGATTTCCAGTTCTGTAGGAAACAGCCAGGTTTTGAGTTTTTTCCTGAACCTGATGTGGTCAGAGATATCAATAAACTTTATTTGGCCTCTCTTGCTGTTTCCAGCATAATAGACAACATAACAGCCACTTTACAAGGAAGGAACCACCGCTCTCGCGGCATCAGGACCTGACACACAATCACGCAAATTCGATGCTGAGCAGAAGGGTGAGAGCTGGACCATTCCATATACATATACACACAATATTTACAACACCTATCACGGGGCAGTATCCCATCACTGACATGATAAAGCGGAGTGTGCACAGCGGGTTGTGGAGGCACCTGTGTCCCTGTCCAGCGGCCGGTTATCGCAACTGGTTGTTAAGCTGTAGCGGCCTCCGCTATACAAAGATGACCCCCGAGATAGTCAGAAATGTTCCCTGGGGACGGTCTAGGTTAAGGTTTCATAAACACTCACCCACATCCATAGGTACATCTAGGATAGTTAGGATTAGGGTGACAATGCAACTAGCTACCATGCACCTAGTATCCATTCATAGAATGGAGACGTTGAGCCTGCATACATAAAGAACACAATAATTCCACCTCCTAGCATGGAGAACACTGACATACACATACGACAAACTGAAGAGATATGAACAATCACAAAGTTAAGAACAACCCCATCTTTCCCTGCTATTAACTTGTTATTCCACAGAGAGTGCCATAAAGCTCCATACAGAGGCAAGGGTACTTTAAATTTACCTCTACAATACAATACAACCACAATATACTATTTTAAATACATTATAGCAATCAGTACACGTAAAAGTTAAGATTAACTTAAGATAAAATAACAGCCCTTTAAAGTGAATAATTATCACACATTTAAAAACATCAGAATTAGCAATAATTCAATTCAATAAACCTTTATTCATTGTAACTTAATACATTGAATATAATACCAAATACATATACATTAAAAACATACATATTTACTAAAACTGACAGAATGGATATAAAGATGGATTTGTTGCAGAATAGAATCCAAGCCATGGAAAATCGGCTACAAGGACTTGAAAATCGGGTGTTAAAATTGGAAGACTGGCTTAACCCAGTAAGTGTACAATCTACTCGACTAACGACACAAGTAACCCAATGTACTGAGCGCCTGGATGATTTTGAGAATAGGGGGCGCTGCAACAACATACGGGTACTTGGGGTCCCAGAAGGGACTGAGAATGGACCCTGGCGCTGTTCTTTGAAGAGCTGATAAAGAAGCTGTTCCCTGAAACTACCTTTATGCCTTTCTTCTCGGTAGTACGTGCACACTGAATGCTTGGACCAAGACCACAACTGGGTGTGGGACCCCGGGCGGTGCTGATCAGATTTCTACATTACAGGGACTGAGACTTAGTCCTCTCTGCGGCGCGGCAGAGGGGTGAAGTTAAGTTCCAAAATTCAAGAGTGCACTTTTTTCAAGACTTAACTATTGCGGTGCAGAGGGCGAGAAAGCGATTTGACACCGCCAAAGAAATGCTGCGTGACAGGAAGGTAACATATTCCATGCTATATCCGGCGAGGCTCTGTGTAGCGGTGGGAGGACGGTCACACTTCTTCATGGACCCAGAGGACGCCTGCACCTACATTGAACAGAACATTCCTTGCAGTCACTCACCGCCGCGGGATGCAAGTAGGAGGAATTCACCGAGAAGATCGCCAGAGAGTCTGGTGAAAGCGCAATAAATCTTGGCAGCCACCACGCAAGAACAAGAAGCTCCTGCATGACTGAAGCTACATTATTAACAGTTGTCAACGTGTCCGCTCAGGGTCTGGTAAAAGGATTGACTATGTAAATGTTTATTTTTTCTATTGCCGTTTTTTATTTTTTTGAGTTGTACATGGCTATACTTTTTGGCAACCTGTAATTGTACATTATTATAATGTCGGCAAAACTGGAATGGTTTGAGCAGCATAAAGTAGAGTGAACGGTGCAGAGGTGGGAGGGGAAGAACTATCATGGCTGCCGCATCTTATATTTTCATTACCTAGTGACTTACAAACTGTGTTTTTTGCTTATTCAAAATGGTTGACTATAATTACGATGCCAGGGTGTTGACTTGTAGATAACAGGTTTTTTCCAGAGAGGCATCATATTAGAAATGGGAGTGGGGAAGGTGCTGCTGTCTGATTGGTGCGGAACAGAGGTTTGTCTGGTGCAGACAGATGTCTAATTTGTTGGTGAACTGACAAGATAGACTGTACAATACTATAATGTGGTTTCAGATCTCACTAGTAGTGAGGGATCGCCATCTGGTGGTAAAAAATTATAACAGACAACACATCAACAATATAAGAC
The DNA here is from genome assembly GCA_035583255.1 of Pseudotriton ruber. Classification (NCBI taxonomy): domain Eukaryota; kingdom Metazoa; phylum Chordata; class Amphibia; order Caudata; family Plethodontidae; genus Pseudotriton; species Pseudotriton ruber. The sequence goes on along the minus strand of JAWWEI010022227.1, from coordinate 942 downwards.
CAGTAACTTGTCGACCTATACACCATGGCGAATGATGACAGCTCCATTAACAAAATGGGGAGGAGTCCCTATAAGTGTGTCATGAAGGGGTCTCTAATCACATTTTCTAATGGTGGGCCGTAGGTGTGGTCCTTTTTTCAGTTTTAAAATGGTTTTGATTGCGTGGCTGTGTTGCCGCACTCTGTTGTTATTAGTGGGAATGTTATTGTTTAAAGAAACTGTATGTTCTGTAATTAGACACATTACTTTTGAGTCACTTACACTATATGCTGTGCACTGGTGGTGGTCACAATTGAATGATATTAAAGTACGTGGTGGCAGTGTGATATATTTACAAATGTACATAAATTGTGTTTGAAGGTGACTATATAATCAAAACATTCAGGGTCATTACGAGTTGGACGGATGTGGAAAATAGCCGGATTAACTATCAAACCCAATAGTTAGTCCGGCTATGCCACATCCGTTCAATTACGACTTAGGATGCCGCATAGTCCTCGGAAGGCCGAGTGAGAGACAACAGTACGTCCGACAAAATCCCTCACCCATTCCCACGGACGTAACCACTATTACGAGTTACAGTCCGTGTGGAATGGGCAAGGAATCCAGTCGGACGTCCTGCCAAATGCACCGGCACCTCCCGAGCACCCGGAAGACCGCTCACTACACGGTAAAGCCGTGTAGTGAGCGGATAAACGTCTAAACACCACCACCCATCCCAATACTCACCTTAGGTCACATGAGCCATAAGAGGCCAATGTGGCCAATCATATAAAAGGCACACCCAGACACAAATCATGTGATCTTGAAGATCAACATGGCTGGTCTGCTGAACAACTGGCTGGGCGTCAGGAGAGCCATTCTCAGGCTCAGGGTCACCATTTTGATGGAGTGGGAGGCATGGAGGGCCAGGAGGCCCAGGAGGCGCAGGAGGGCCAGGAG
>JAWWEI010022226.1:0-23389 GCA_035583255.1 Pseudotriton ruber | reverse complement strand
TTGGTAGCCATTGACATATGTAAGGAGTAGCGCTGTTGAAAGGCTATTGTACACGTAAGCTGGGACTAGATCATGATCCTACGCAACTCGACGTTTGTACTACACACAGGAGAAGGTGGGACCTGTCAAACTCGTAATTTGGTGTATGCCAGCTAGGCTTGTACGCAAGCTGCCATGGGGCATACGCAAAGGGAGGCGCCGGCTTCTCAGGGAAAGTGAACTCGTAATCTGCTCAGACCTTCCCCTTGCGTATATCTGCCAGTGGAGATGAATCTACGCAACACATACGCGACACATATGCCGACTCGTAATCTGTATCTATGTGTTTATATAATTCGATAATGAATGCTTTCTGACGTATTTTGTTATTGGTATTATGTTATGTTTTTATCTAATTGATTCGGATCATGTTTATGAATTGTCTACTATTCGGTGATGTACTTTGTTGGGATATTTATCTTGAATAAAGTTATTTATTCATACAATCATTCATTCATTCATCATGCATCTCTGTGATGATTTTTAAGTATTTTGCACAGCCTAGATATCTACAAATACAGCGGATAGTATACTGATTCTGATTGCTGGGAGAACTCCTACAAATAGCTTATTTGCAATGAATCCATATTATTTCAAAAAGGAAAACATCCTGGGAGGGTTAATAATAAGGAGTTCCCATTGGTAGTCAGATTTAGAGGGATACTCCATGAAATGAAATAAAAGTTTATTCAACCTCCCTACCCAGGTATAAAGTCCTCTTAACACTTAATTTTTTTAATGCAATGTCTTGTCTGCATCAGCAGCACTCCAAAGACTTGCTGTTCCAGGCTCCCCTTGCCTCATCTCACAGTGCTTTGCACTGCTAATGTTGCAGTAGCCTGGAAGATCTCCTTTAACTGTAATAATGTTGCAATTTTCTAGGGGCATGCTGCAGTACACTCCACTAGAAGATTGCAACATAGTTTGCACGTCCCTAGAAGGTAGTAACATTATTACAGCTTAAAGAGCTGTAGCCAGGCTACTGATACATTAAGCTGTCCAAGGGAGTGTCAAATGGAGGCGATGGGAGCCTGGAGCAGCAAGACTTTGGAGTGCTGCTGCTACAGATAACAAATTGCATTGTGTTAGGAGGACTTTATACTGGGGAAGGGAGGTTGAATAAACTTTTATTTCACTTCACAGAGTATCCCTTTAAACAATCTGTCGACATGTTTCGGCGGTCAAGACGATTTAAAATGCCTTCATCAGGATGTAGCATTGGAGTGTTTGTGAAGCTTTCATCTACATTATGGCTGTGATAATGCATGCATAGCCTTTACTTGCAGGCTTGAAGTCATCATAGAAAAAACATGTGACTGTCCAGAGGTCAGTTCAGCAGTGTGTTTAATGTGAATTTTAGACTGTGTCAAGTTGGTAATTAGTCCTAGGTAATGTTTGTTGGGTCAGGGATCCTCCGTGCATGTCGTTCGAAAGGATTCCCTTGTGGTGTTATGTTTCAGTCTTTCAGATTTGCAGTTGGTAGACTGTATCACTGGGGTTTCATGGTTTAATGTATCCTTGTGGTGTTGGTTAGAGTTTGCATCATATCTGTCACTGTCAGTGTATGTGCCACTAGTTTGTTAGGTGACATTCAGTGATGGGCAGTGAAATACTGGCATAACTGCAAGTTCATCATCTGTGGTGCGGATGTACCATTCTATAGCCAAGGATGTGTGCCTCCATAATGAATTAAAGTGTTTGACAATAAAATTGTCTTGGTTACTTCATGCTATGCGCCAGGGTCCAGGATGAAGAAATCCAGCTTCTTCTATGCCAAAGCTGTGCTTTTGAATAGGAAATCTAATCTATCCACTGCAGGTACTTTGTTCAGCAAAAAGCAATCATGTTGATGTTGGCAGATGGTAGAACCATGGCAGATGATAAAACATAGCTTGATTTTTGCATGAGGCAGGTGTGTCAGAGAGGCTTGATGATGTGTCATCTTTTAACTTGTTGTTTGTAGGTGATCACTTGAGCACAGCCTCTGACACCAGAGCCCATTTTGTAGCAACAGACCAGTTCAGGCACAGTTTCCCCGCACTAATTTGGCAGACTCACCAGTGTCTGTGGCTCATTTTGTAGCAAAGGGCAGTGAGGCAGGGCTTGCAGGGCAAACACAAATTTGGTTAAGCCTCTCATGTATGGGTCTTCATGCAGCAATTGATAATTACTAACAATATGCATGGCAAAAACATTAGGAAGAGCCTCTGGCATCTGAGGCTAATGTGCAGTGAAAAGCACAGTCAGACATGGTATACAAAGCACACATACTATACCCATGTGCACACATGCACTCATAGTCCAGTGCAGAAAGAAGCAATCACTGTTCACCTTTGAGTCTGCATACCTCCTCACATGATGTGCCCCTTCCATATGTAACTTACCGGAAGATCTTTCGCCACTTTCTGCAAAGATACAAGAACACATAACCATCATTAGCATCTTTTTATTGATCAACCACAAAACATAATGGTAATTACAATATTTCACAGCTACAATATAATAACACTAGTTAAAAACATATTAAACAGGAAAGAAATTAAATAAATACTTTATACAAAAATCTAATTACCCTGTCTCAAACACTGAATTAATTTCATTAGTTTTTGGCTTGGAATAATAATTCTGCAATTTAGGATGGAATCTATACCTCTATAGTATTGAACATTATTTCCATGGCGGCTCTCACAATGTTAATGGATTCTAAATGATAAGTTCTATAATAGAATCAGCAATAAAGGGACATATTACATGGGATAAAGTCTCCATAGGTCAGTCTTCTCAAACTTGGGGTCGTGACCCCACATGGGATCACGGAACCATGGCAGTGGGGTCCCAGGTTGAGAGCCAGGCAGGGGGTCACGCACAACCAGCACCAGCTCCCTCTGGTGAAAGCAAGCAGTGTGAGCCTTCATGCAGAATTTTCTGCTTGGTGGGAATATTAGTTATTATATATTGTATGCCATTTCTTTTTGGTGGGGTTCTAACTCAAATATTTTTCACTCTGTGCTGCCCAGATTGAATCAGTTGTTGCCCACTGGTGCCCAGATGGAATTATATGTTGCCCAGTGGTACCCAGATGGAATTATTTGTTGCCCAGTGGGGTCCCGAAAAATAATTTGGTGCTCAGTGGGGCCCCGGCATGAAAAGTTTGAGAACCACGTCCATAGGTGTACCATAATAATGGAAGTTCACCTGAGCAGGGTGAGACTGCTGCCATCTTTACATGGTAGCCACACAGCCAGAATTTTGCATACAGGGAAATCCAAAATTTCAAATAGACTTTTAGCAGGCAAACTTCTGCCCTCTTCTTGCACTTATGTAGCATGTAGGACCTGATTGTGGCTTTTGCTTTATGTGGTAAAACATGAGGACATTTCACCTAATAGTGACATTATTTAGGTGCATGGAGGATTTTACACAAAAAGTCACATGTATTGAGACAGACCTAATAGACAACGACCCGCTATCAGCACTGACATTGTTTTCGTCTGACGCATGGACAAGAGCAGATCAGGTCTTGACTTCAGGTGTGCCTGATGACTTTCACAGAAAAGATGAGGATAAGGATGGCAGTGCTGACAAATTGAACTGATGAGTGGGTCACAAGCCCTCTGCTCTCTTCTCTCTGTCCCCTGTCTATACTAACCTCTGAGAGGATGATTTAAATGATGCCCTACAACATCAGGAGGAAGGTCACGGTTGCCTCCTCTTGTGGCTCTCCTCTTCAGAAAAGTATTTGGCAGAATCTGAGCCAAAGAAATAGACACTGATCCATTGCTTGTGACAGCAGAGAGACCCAAGTGCAACTTACAGCGGATGATGTTGTAGTCTTTATAGTGAAGACATTACATGCACAGTTTTAAATATTTTGTCTGTGCCACAAGAGGAATAGTATCCAAATTTACCTATCATATGTGAGCCCTGCTTTGGGTTGGTAACTGGATACTGGACCCAGGGTCACAAAGCCAATGAGCTGGATGCCTTAGTCCAGCAAAGACCCAACACCAGTCCAAGAATTAGTAAACACACTTGGATTGAAACATTGAGATAACTACTTGAAAGAAAGAACAGAGATAGTTATAGCATGTGGTGTCCAAGGGAATGCTGGGAGGCAAATTAGAGTATTTGAGTATAAATGAGAGAGACCATATATGTGCAGATATAATTCCAATCCAACATACTGCTATGTAAAAATATTTTACATAACATTTATTTTTCTGAGGGTTCCCGGCTCATGTATGATAGATATTTTAAGAAAGGACATTTGTTAAAGGCACAAAGCTGAGGATCCATTTTTTCAAGAATATTGAGTGTGGCGTAAACAGCATTGACTTTTCACAATGTGCCTGCCTCTGTATTTGTGCGACTCCCTTCTCAGTATATTACCTTTCTTTATTTTGAACAAATCATAAGCATATATCACAGTTATATTTGAACATGACTCTCCAAGTATCAAGCAAAGTGCCATCACCTACATGATACAAAAATCCCAAAATGTGTGTAAAAGCGTTAAATATGTGTAGCATCTCTGAGAAGCAGACACAGCAACATTTCATTTAACCTCAGCTTTATTTAAGCCATAGGGACACTGCTTAAGACTGGGCAAGGTGTTAAAATGGTGGCGAATGAAAGCACCTGTTATCTTAGCATTCCTAGGACTACATACTTAAATGATCATTTAAAGCTGGAAGTCTAGGAGTCACAACACTGGGTCCAGGTTTGAAAACACTGGCATAGATGTCACAGCAAATCATGCAACTAAATGTAATGCTGTTACACTGCTTTTCTTTCTATTGGCTACTATTTATTTCTACTACAGGTTGAGAATCCTTTATCCGAATTGTTTGGGACCAGATGCATTTCGGAATTTTTCGGATTCTGAAATATATGCATATTTAAAAAAATAATAAGTTTTATTCATAAAAGTGAAAATACATTATCTTAATTACATAAAATAAAACCATCATAATAAACAAGAAGTTCATCAATGTTAAGAAGGCAAGATACTTGAGTCAACCAATCAAAAATAATCAACAGGACGAGTGGGCAAGGGAACAGGACAATCATGGCGAAGGGCACCTTAGCGGTAACCCACGAGCTGAGAAGTCCACAGTCCAAAGCTGTAGCAAGGAGTTCATCAGTAGTACAAGACCACAAGAGCCATGGAACAGATTGATAAACAATGGGAAAGCATATATATTACAAGGCAGGGTATAGATAGATAGGTGATTTATTTGGCGTCGATCTGCGGTTCTAGAAACTTTGAGGCGCCAAGTGCTTCTAATCACTAATCCTCCTTACAAACAAACCCCCCTGCCCATCACCCTTCATTCCCACCCCGTCCTCTCCTCCACACCATCCCTCCCAGTCCCCCTTCATAACTTAAAAAAACAGCCAAAAGGCCCTTTGCATCGAAACCTAACCAAACGTCCTCCCTCGGCTAACCTCTGCTGCCTCTCCCTTCCTCTGCACCTTTCTTTAGCAGATGGGTCTTAACCTGATATTTAAAGCTGTAAAGGACTGTAGTAACTTGATCTCCACTGGCAGCTTGTTCCACCAAGAAGGACCCAGGGTGGGAAGGACGCTTCACTGCCCTGTCTTTTTTCTAAACCTGGGGATCCTAGCCTGTTCTGTAACCGTGGGATGTTCCTGATGGTATTCCATGAAAAGAGTTTCTGGAGGTACTGCAGGCCCTGATGGTGGAGGGCCTTCCAAGGGACACAGAACCCCTTCAGACAGATCTGGTCACAGACTCTCAGCCATCCCAAGCCTCTTCGGGTGTCGGAAACATGTTGGCGTCGTCACAACCCTTTCACCATGCATACCGCTGGTTCTATACTATCTGGAGTACGTACCCCAACTTTCTGATCATCCCTGTGTAGAACGAGTTGCAGTACCTCAACTTGGACACTACCAGGGCTTGACAGAGAGTGGCCCAGTGCTCGAGTGCCAGGAGAGGAAGGAGGGGAGCAAGACCGTTGAGCTGATGGTGACCGGATCTTGCAACCGTTGCCATCTGGTTTCATGCCCCATTAGACCTGTGAAAGATGACACCCAGATAACGTGTGAATGAGACTGGGGCAGGCATGGTGCCGAATGAAGGCAATGGTTAATGAAGGCCCTGGAGTGGAGATACAGAGAAGTTCTGTTTTTGCCTCATAGAGGCAAAACAAATTCTCCCCCATCCCATAGCTTCTAAAGTGGTCAGTAACTTTGGCTCTGACTCCTCCTGCTTCAAGTCAACCACCAACTGGGTGTCATCTGTATACATTTGAAAACCCAACCAGATCCCTCCAGTATTTGTGCAAGTGGTCGCATGTAGATGTTAAACAAGAGCGGCGAGAGTGCCGACTCCTGGGGCACCCCCAGGGCGCGCATCTCTCCCTGGACAAGAAATCACCACATTTGATTCACTGCACTCGGCCCATGAGGAAGGAGCAACACCACTCCAGTTCCGTGCCGCCCACACCTGCCACCGCCGATAACCTCTGAAGCAGGATCTCACGGTCTATGGTATCAAATGCAGCAAAGAGGTCTAACAGGATCAAGACGGTCGGATGCTCTAGATCCGCTAACTATAGTTGTCATGACTGTCACCAGTCCCAACCCTCATGAATGTCATCACTAATACTAACCCACACCGGCCAGTCCTATGACAGTTCCCATGACCAATAGATTACACCGGTTACGCCACTAAATGACACAGTTATCTCCCAATGTACAAACACATCCGAACCTTACCTTCACTGTCACGCGAGACCTCTCGCAGAGCTTGCGCGTCACCTCTCACGCGCTTCCCCAGTCTCCATTTATGCATGCGCAGCCATTCCTCAAGCGGCTTTTCAACGTTTAACTCGACTGCAGCGGACGCAACCGAGTCTCGTTCTTCTTGCTGCTTCAAGGCCTCCTTCGTGGCTCCCTTTCTTGAGTCCGCTCCCTTGCCGCTCTCCGACCCGGAAGGTCAGGTGAGCCCGACACTCTTCGCACTGACACACACAAAAAGGGGGCAGACCGGAATCCCGGTAGCGACGCCCCTTGTTGGGGCCTCGCCCTCAGACCACTCCCTCTGTTGGGGCCTCACCCCCTCTCCTATCCTCATCTTTGAATAGTGTTAAATAGGGCCAGATAGAGACGTCACTTGCCCTTAAACCCCTCCTCCTTCGACGGGGTTGACCTCCTCCTGATTTACAGATTTACTACGGATATCCAGAACGACCGGCGCCGCCTATCCAAAGGTGAGGCCAGTCCTTTTCGCTTAATAAGGAATAAGGGATATTTTCTGTGCTAATTCAGTCTCCCATTAGGAAACACTGACCTACTCCTCATTGTCCCCCCTACCCTTTTTATTTCTTCAGACTTATCCCGAATCATACCTTTGCCCAGACCAGACCCATGGGGAATCAGACCAGACCCAGAGGGATCAAGACCAGACCCAGGAGGGACCCAAACCTGACCAGATTCCTTGAGGGACCACAGATCCATAGAAGACCCGATAAGACCCCTTGAGGGTTCCCAGAACCAAAGAATATCTTCACCAACATGCAGGCGGCGTCAGCGGTGGTTTCCTCTTCACAGAGGGCTCCCGCCATAGTCAGCCCTTAACTACTTGTCTGGGCCTAGGAGTATATCTTATGTGGTAAGCATCTTAATTATTCTGATATTATTTGTTAATTTTAATTGGAGCATTACAATAGTAGTCACTCCCTCACATTCAATAAGGTGGTTTCCATTCCTCTCCCCAGGCAAAAACCTGACTGGATTGTGCTGGCTTCACAGTGGTTTTAGAACTGGGCTGTAACAAAATGTGACTGGATGATAAGTTTTTGGATCATTAATAGCTGTTCCAGCCTTCTTCAGGAGAGTTGTCACAATACCACATTTCCATGGCATTTCCATGGCATTGGAACCATCCCCTCATCAAAATCAACATTAATAACCTTGGTAACCTCTTGAACAATTGGAGGAGTCACGGATTTGACCACATTCGTTGGTAGCGGGTCATTCCGAGAAGATGCTGGGCCTAAAGATTAAATGGCCCTAGACATCTCCTCAACAGTCACTGGGCCAAAGTTAGTAAATGGGTGAACACTGGTGCTCAGAGGTTGAGGGCTACAGATTGTAGGGCTTGCTGATGAATACCCAACAGAGATTTTTGTCTTGATGACCTCATTTTTTTTTTTACAAAAATTGCCGATTTCCTCACACCAGTCCTGCAATATTTGATTTGGTTGAATGGCCGCTCCTTGTTTTGTGAAGTCTTTGACCAAGTTGAATAAAACTTTTGTTTTATTTGGAGCCTGTTGAATCTGCTGGGCCAAAAACCTTTATTTTCACCACGCGAATTTCTGCAAATTTCTTGTAATGCTTCCTCCAAGCATCCTTATCCTCCCCCAGGTTGTTCTTTCTCCAGCGTCGTTTAAATTGGCAGCCTAATCTTTTAAGTTGCACCAATTCTGGAGAGAACCACTTATTACCCATATGGGTGGGCAGAGTAGCTAGTTTCCTTTGTAATCAGATGGCGTCTGCAGCCGCTTGCCAATTTTCTATTAGCTGTTTAGAGAGGGTCTGCACATCTTCCTCTCCTAGCTGTGATTTAGGATTGATGTTCTGCTAGTTCACCCAGGACTCCAGCAAGATGTTTTACCATCTTCTCTATAGTTGGAACCTCAGGGGGCCACAACCTTTGTGGCTACCCAGTGTCCATCTTCCAATGCAATTGTGCCTCCCATTAGGCAATGGTCCACCCAAGATAGCTGCTAAGTGAATGTGTCATGAATCATCAGGTTTTTTGTGATTAGCAAGTCCACGGTGTTCCCCTTCTCATAGGTTGCCTCCATTTTCACAATGTTAAATTGCCTGTCCTCTCTGGAGGTTCGGAGCTCCTTGGTCTATTTCGAGTCTTCCTCATTCATATGAATGTTGAAGTCTTCCATGAGCAAAAGGCGTTCCCTCCTGTACACAAACATCTACAAGATCGAATAGCTGTTCTAAGAACACTGCAGTCTTCTCCCTGGGAGGATGGTATATGACCACTGCAGTAATCAGGCTGCCCAGGTCTTGACCACATTTGAGGGCCAGATATTCAAACGCTGAAGTTGCTGGAAGATCCTCCAAGGTTTGAACAACAAAACTACTATCAATAGTATCTGTCAGGGCCAAAAGGCCAGGTTTCCCGTGCTGGAGCAGATCAAACACTTGCGGGGTGTGTCCCATGACAGACCTGCAATTTAGCAGCCAGACATTATGAATTCCCCCTTAGACTGCCTCTGTTTCTGGTTTCATTAATGTACCATCACAGGAGTTCCCCTGGTGAGCTAAGACCCTCTCCTTCACCTCATTCCTCTTTCCCTCACCGGTGGTGTCCTCAACTGGAGGAATAACCTTCATCATTAATTCACCGGGCCCTCCAACAGGTAACTCCACCTCCCCTTGGCCTCCTGTCTCCTCCACTTGACCACCTCCAATGCTAGTCCTCCTATTGAGGCCATCTGCTCTCTTACTTTCCACCATGGGTTCTGACCCCTGTAACACAGGCCACTCTGGTGGGGTCATGCTGTTCTCATTCTGAGATGGTCCGGACAAGTCTGACACTAGATCTAAAGGTTGAACGGACATATCCTAGGAAGCTCCCGTACTGGTCATCTCTGAGATGTAAAATTCGGAAATTGGGAAGCGTATACTCTCCCAGATGGCTAGGCAGTTCCAAATTTCTTGAGATGTTACTCCGAGGAATCGTGGGGGCTGCAGGCAAGATATTTGTTGCATCATGGTTTCCTTCGAATTGGACTGCCCGCCCATCAAAGTATGGGATCGAAACCCTATGAGGATTCTCCAGGGCCGGGGATTCAACACTACAAATAGGCCATAATGCTAGGTCGGAGCTTGATATGATGCCTCCAACAATGGCAAAAGAGGGGAGCCTGCCACTGCCAGATATGTGCATGAACGGATACAAACAGTCATCACCCTTATTGCTGGCCCTTCGTGTTGGCCTACTGCCGGCTTCGCCTGCCGGCTCAAGACAGGAACCATATTTGTAGTCCATTCCGCCTTCGGAGGGGGCCGTGTCAGCATCGCTACACTGGTTGCCATGTTGACCAGGCATGATCTAGTTCGTGATGCAGGCCCCGGCAGGCACGAAGCCTGTACCCGCATTTTCATGGCTCCCCTGGTAGTCTCCTGTGATGTCCTTTGAAAGGTAGGTGTACATGCCTTGGTAACTTTGTGGCCTCTTGCTTTTGCCGTTTCAAAACTGTTGGGTACAGCTTCTGGGCTGGCAGGGCTGTTGGGTACAGTCTCCGGGGTGGCAGGGCTGTTGGTTGCGACTTCTGGGGTGGCTGCTCTTATACAAGGGGACCCCTTAGGTCTATCCTCAGATTATATGGAGGTGGATAGAGCACAAACGGGTGTCACCCTTATTGCTGCCCTTTGTGCTGGCCCACGTGGCTCCAAGACAGGAGCCATATTTGTAGTCCATTCCGCCTTCGGAGGGGGCCGTGTCAGCATCGCTACACCGGTTGCCATGTTGAGCAGGCATGATCTAGTCCGTGATGCAGGCTCCGGCAGGCACGAAGCCTGTCCCCGCATTTTAATGGCTCCCCTGGAAGTATCCTGTGATGTCCTTTGCAAGGTAGGTGTACATGCCTTGTAGCTGGTAACTTTGTGTTCTCTTGCTGTTGACGTGGCAGGACTGTTGGGTACTTCTGGGGTGGCAGGGCTGTTGGTTGCGACTTCTGGGGTGACTGCTCTTATACAAGGGGACCCCTTAGGCCTATTCTCAGATTATATGGAGGTGGATAGAGCTCAAACGGGTATCACCCTAATTGCTGTCCTTTGTGCTGGCCTGCTGCCGGCTTCGCCTGTCGGCTCAAGACAAGAGCCATCTTTGTAGCCCGTTCCACCCTTGGAGGGGGCAGTGCCAGCATTGTTATGCTGGTCGCCATGTTGACCATGAAATTTTGCATGTATAAAATTGGACAGCTTGGGAATGGGACCCAAGTCATTATATCCATTACATTTAATTATACAGCTTCTACATATACCCTGAAGGTAGTTTTATATACATTTTAATAATTTTGCATAGATAATACCCAGCACGAATGTTTTACCTACACCCCCTGGAATGAGCTCAGGGTGCTTAGTGTGGGGAAAAAAGGATGATACTGCCATCTTGTGGACAAGGCTGAACATTGCGCCAAACTAAACTATTCTTTTCATTATGTCAGCACAAGAAAAAATGGTCTGATTTTGGAGATTTTTGGATTTTGGAGATTTTTGGATTTTGGAATTTGGGATAAAGGATTCTCATCCTGTAGTTCCAAAGATAACCAGCCACTGCTGTTTCATGCTGTACACCTAGAAATGGGAGCATGCCTATCTATTGAAAAAATACAAAAAAGTGGACAAATCTATAAACACTATAAACCTCTAACTATCTAGTTACAAGCTGCTCTATCAGCACAACAAAACAATATACTCACGAGGAGGGTGCAGCCGCTCCCTCCACTTCATTGTCGACAGCCCTAGTGGAAAAGAATATAAAGAGCAGATGTTAGGAATACAATAAACAGCAAGATGGACTGTATTAATAATGCAAACACAATATATTGACCATACATCTGGTATAGCCAACCCAGAAAGCTGGATTAAAAGAGTGTAAATAACCTCTGGCAGCTGGAGCTGATTTGCAATGTGAAGGCAGCTGCAGTGATGCCTGCCTTAGCAGAGCAACTGGACAATTTAAAGGTGCCACTGATCACTGCTTATGATCAAAGACATACAGGGTCATTATGACCCATACGGAAAGTGAAAATTTGCGTGCCAGCTGCAAATATTTGCGTGCTGGCATGCGCATTTTCATAACAAACCCAATTGTGGGTTTGTCCGCATAAACGGGGTCATTATGAGTTGTGCGGGGCGGGGTAATATGCGGGCAGCGCGTTAAAAATGTGCTGTTCTGCATATTTACCCACCCTGCACAATTGCACACGGACAGCACGTAAAAATCCACGTTTGGATTTTTACGTGCTGTCCGTGTGATTTATGAGTGCATTCGCTCAGATAGTACAACCGGAGGATTTGAGGTGGGTAGGAGGCAGGGAGAGGGAGCGGGGTTAGTGGATTGTTGTTTTCACTGTTTAGAGGCATTAGCAGCATGAGGGAATTGGCTGAGAAGACTAGTTTTTGAACATTTCCTGGTCTCGGCTGAGCGAGTGAAGTGATTGGCTGTTGGCGGAGGAGGGGCGGAGGAAGGCCCAGCTGAGCCTCTTTGTGTTGAGTGGACAGCACATAAAGAGCGGCAACTAGGGCATCCTAGCCCTGGGCGTCTCCACAGAGAAGGACACACAGACAAGGACAAGTCTGTTATCAGGTCTGTTTGCGGGGCTGGAAAGGGACCAGTACAGTGAGTTCACTGGCTCTACGTGAAACTAGTAAGAGGGGAACCTGGCCGTTGGAGTTTGTGAGTACACCAGCGGTGAGTCCCAGCAGGCACCTACAAATGGTAGTGTGTCCATACTTTATTCATTATTATTGATACTTTGTATTACCATACTGTTATATCAACTTTCACTTTATTGCCCACTTGAGGATAGAACTACAACAATACTACATTATAGATCATTGTATTGTCTAAACTGCCCTTTCTTATACCATCACGATGGGATACACAGCATAGTCAAATACAGGTGCTGCTGGCCATCTAAATAGTGCCTTTTCCTCACACTATGCATTATCGCCTTTCCTGAAAACTAGCTGCACCCCTTAGAGTAAGCTTGGACCAGTAGGTACTGCCCATTGAAACTGTATTGTCTGTGTTGAAGAAAGCTCACCCGGAAAGTTGATAAAGTTGGGATCTTGCCACCACTCCCCATCTGTCCACTGAAATAGAAATATACTGCTGTTTTGAATATTGCTCAATCTAGATTGCACAGGATTGTATAGCTGTTACAGTGGTGCTCTTCCCACCGCTCACCAACTGACCATTGAAATATATTTATTCTGTTGTATTAGGTTGCTTACTCCGGATTGCACAGGTTGGTAGAGTTGTTAAAGCTTAGCTCCTGCCACCGCTCCCCATCTGACCGTTGAAATACATTATACTTCTTTAGTAAATACTCCTCACTTACTATAGACTGCACAGACTCATTGAGTTGTTAGGGCTATGGTCTTGTCACCGCTCCCCATCTGACCACTGAGATACATTCAGTCTGCTATATTAAATATCGAGTACAATGAGAATATACCTGTGTAGGTACAACCTTAAAGAGTATTGAATTGTTTAGAACTATATTATACAACCGCATTGAATATTGGTTCAGGTACTACTCCCTAGCTGAGTGGAGAAGTGTTTTGATACAACCGCATTGAGTCAGTTAAAGTTGTTAAAGCTGTGCTTCTGCCACCGCTCCGCATCTGACCATTGAAATACATTTATACCGCTGCATTGAATATTCCTTATATACGTCTATACTGCTGTATTGAATATTGCTCACTTCAGATTGCACAGGTTGGTTGAAGTTGTTAAAGTTGTGCTCATGCCACCGCTCACCACTTGAACACGGTAATATTATACTTCTGTGGTAAACACTCCTCGCTCACTGTAGATTGCACAGGTTCATGGGGTTGTTAAAGCTGGGGCCTTGTACCGCTCCCCAACTGACCACTGAAATACATTCATTCTGCTATATGGAATATTGAATGTAATGATTATAGAGCTGCGTTGGTACAACCTGAAGGAGTATTGAATTGTCTTAGAACTGTATTATACAACCGCTTTGAATATTGGTTCAGGTACTACTCCCCATCTTAGTGGAGAAGTGATTTTGATTCAGCCACACTGAGTACTAAACTGCATTCCGAACTGTATTGATAAAACTGCATCGAATATTGGTCGTAACAAGTACAGTAAGGTGCGGGTCCCGCTTCCATAGTGAGGGTGGAGCTGTGTTGGTACAACATCTAGTGAGTATTGAACTGTTTAGAACTATATTATACAACCGCATTGATCATTGGGTCAGGTACCGCTCCACATCTGAGTGTGTAACTGTTGTTTTTTTTTTATACAACCATGTTGAGTATTGATCTGCTTTTATATCTGTATTGATGAAACTGCATAGAGCATTGGCTCAGAGGCTGTCCCCCATCTGAGTGTAGAGCTGTATTGGTACAACAGTATTGAGTGCTCAGCTGTCGGAACCAGGTACAGTAAGGTTTAGGTGCCGCTCCCCTCCACCGGAGTTTAGAACTGTGTGGATTATACTGCATTAAATATTGGTTCAGGTGCCACACCACATCTGAGGGTGGTGTGGAACTGTTCTGATACATCTGAGGGTGGTGTGGAACAGTCCTGATACTACCGCATTGGGGACTGATACAGGAACCATTTCCAAATACAGTGTAATGTAAAACTGCATTGGTACAACCATATGGATTGTTGACCTTACATAGAATTGTACTGTTAAAGCTGCAACAAATATTGGTGCGGATCCCGCCCCAATCTGAGTGTGGAACCGTATTGTACTCATTCAACAGAGCTATAATTTATATTTGATACTGCCCATTACCCATACTTAGACTATAACCCCTCCATTCGTAGTATATTCAATGAAATATAGAGACTGTAGTACTATCAATAAACAGATCATTAACACAATGAATAGCAACTGAATATTAGCAAAAGAAGGGATTAAGGCAGCCAGTAGACAATCAAAGGCAAGATGCCCAAAATGCTGGAAACACTAACGAAAAAACAAACAAACAAAAAAGAGAGGACAGCGAGGAGAAAAGAAATAAGAAGGAAGAATAAAGAGATGAAGAAACATACATTAGCCTTGGATGCTAAATTAGGAAGGATAGAAAACACCACCGATACCAACCTAGGAACCTCAGGAAATTACACAATGAAGGATACCGCAAACATCCCCGCACAAGGAGCACAATCAGCAGTGAGGCATGGACTGAAGATAAAACATTCCAGAGACATAGAGAGAGCGTTCAGATTTAAAAACAGAAAGACTGGTAATCAATTACAGTCAAACAAGGAAAACAATCAACAGACTAATATATTCCATACCCCACATATTACACTCCGCGAACCTATAACCATGGACAGAAAACTTTTCACAGATTCAGCACGCAGACATACAAGGGTTTCATCCATAAACAGGGAGCGCATAAGGACTATTAACGCTACATTCACTCCCTTCGACCACCTGATTAAAGGACTCAAGAGGAAACACGATGTTATGAGAGGATCCGCAAGCAAACGCAGACACATTCACTCAACATCAAACTCACTACATAGTCGCTACAATGAAGCTATGGAGAGATGCGACGATGAACCAACTCCCCGTAATGAAAATACTAAAGCAACCCAAGAGGACAGCGAGAATCCCAAACAAATTACCAAAGAAACTATCCTTACTGCATCACAATCAAAAAAGAAATCCCAGGACATATATCCTATAGAAGATAAACAGACCAGCAAGCCAAATAATATTAACGACTCAGCATGGACAGAAGGTGCGAACCTTAAATACCACTCCTACCCCGTTTCCGCTCTTATGGATCCAAACCAACCAACCAAGCCAAATAGATGATGTACTGCAGACACAACAGCCACCCAACATTACAACTAAACTAACTAACAAGGAATTGAAATGCACGCTATTAAACGCTGCATCTCTTAGAGCACATGCAATCCAATTCTACAACAACATTGAAGAATTAAAACCGGATATCGCGTTTATTACGGAAACATGGCTGAATGACGACGATGAAGGATCGGTCATAACAGAGGCTATATCACCAGAATACCGAATAGCAACAAAAAACAGACCTACGCATGCAGGAGGAGTAGCAGTGATTTACAAAAAAGATTTACAAATTGAAATATGCGACATCAATGAAGAGGCAGGTATGGAATCAATACTCATGAGATGCCTATCAGATCCCCAAAATCCCAAGTCCTTTTTACTAATTTACAGACCTCCTAGACATTCATATGCAGCATTTGTGGATACCATCAACAACCTTGTCACCACCATTCAAAACAGGCACTACAATCTCATAGTACTGGGGGACTTCAACTTCTGGTTAGAAGACAAAAGGGATAAAGATACTCAAGAATTAATATCAAGCATGAAAGTACTGGGACTATCACAACATGTAAGAGGAAAGACACAGAAACACAACCACATGCTGGACAGAATATTTTGTGATAAAAAAATGATTAGTAGCATCAAGAATAACAAAACTTGGTGGTCTGATCACCATACAATCATGTTTTCTCTATATCAGGAAATCGTGGAAGAAATACCAGTTATATAGGAAAGACAAAAATACAATACATGAAGTGGAAAGATCTCACAGAGAATCTACAACTTGACTAATGGTTGGCCAACAAGCTAAAACACACAGTCCATACAAACTCTGATGTTCTTCTAGCAACAATTAGTACAGCAGCGGAGCAATTCGCACCAATTAAAAACAAAATCGTCCCCAAAAGGAACCAGGGGTGGTACACTAAAGAACTTCACAATATTAAAAACTCATTGAGAAGAGCAGAAAAGTCATGGAGGAGGATGGAAAACGAAGCAATGCTAAAAGATCTAAAGCAGAAACAAAGATATTATGCCTATAAAATCAAGACTTCCAAAAAGGCATACTACACGGGAAGAACACTCAAAGCAAATAGCAGCGCAAAAGAACTTTTCAAGATAATCAAAGAAATCACCTCACCCAAACAGCTCAGAGACAACGGACCCAAAATTATGCGCTACACTCAGCGACGACTGGGAGAACAAAGTAAATAATTTCCATACTACGATACAGAGCAGAATGGGCAATTCGACCAGAATCAAGCTAAAACCAAATTCAAAGGAACCCAAAAGAAAACCAGCTAGACAGAACACAGAGCTTAAGAAATTTGACAAGCTTTCCAAAGAGGATTTTCTAAAGCTAGTCATAGAAAGCAAGAAATCTGGATCACCGCTCGATCCATGTCCTGGATATGTATTTAAAGACATACTACTGAACTCACCATCCGCCAGGCAAGCTGCGATGGACATCATCAACCACGCCATTGAATTAGGACAGGTACCATCAAATAGGAAACACGCAGTTGTGAAACCCGTTATAAAAAAGAAAAATGGAAAGAAATCGGACCTGAATAACTATAGACCAGTAACAAACAACGGATATTTAGGAAAACTTGAAGACAGAGCCATAACGATGCAACTCTACAAATATATTGAATCACTAAACATACTCAATAAATATCAACTAGGGTTCAGGAAGAAGAGAAATACAGAGGCAGCGACTACCAACATATGGGATGACATAAAGAAAAACCACAACAACAACGAAGCAATTGCTATGATACTACTGGACTTATCAGCGGCATTTGATACTGTCGATCATAATATTCTGTAAACAAGATTAAAGGAACCAGGCATCCAAGATACAGCACTGAGTTGGATTATGTCATTCGTAAAGGACCAAACTCACCAAGTATGGATTGAACCACGCTACTCCGCAAAAAAGAAACTACAATTTGGAGTGCCACAAGAAGCATCACTTTCCCCTCTCCTCTTCAACATCTACCTAGCCCCTCTGATTTCCAAGATCCAATCTCATGGGGTAAAATGCTACAACTTTGCCGATGACACCCAAATAGTTTACAACATTAAAAACCCTAAGCGGCACAAAAACCCAGACATCGGCCTTTGCCTGGAGGACGTTGCTGAATGGATGACAGAGAACCACCTAGTCATCAATCCAACAAAGACCGAAATAATGCTATGCGGCAACAGCAGGCCATTCCCAGACCCGTTCCCTTGGCCGGCATCTCTTGGAATTAGTCCCACTACCACAGAGGTGTGTGTCAACCTGGGGATACTGATGGACCACAAATAAGACTGGATAAACATTGCTCTAAAGTCGCTCAAATATGTATGTCTCATTTGAGAAGAATAAGAAAAATATTACCATTTCTCGCCTTTCCACAGAGGATTTCCTTACTACTGGCTACCATCATGAGCAGACTGGACTACAGCAACTCCATTCTTCTCGGCACCACAACTAAGAACCTAAACAAGTTACAGAGAGTTCAAAATATGGCTGCAAGGCTTGCGTTGAACCTTAGACCTAGAGACCATATCAACCTGGCATTGAAAAATACTCACTGGTTACCAATGGGTAGACGGATCACTTTCAAGGCAATGTGCATCATACACAGAGAAATCCATGGCACCGGACCGGATATATGGGCGGGGAAATTCGATATAGATACTTTCCGTAGGAGTGCCAGAAACAGAACCGGAACCCTGCTAAGAGAATACCGCTACAAGAAGACGTGGGGAGGAGGGAGAACGTTCTCCAACCTAGGGGCGAGGATTTGGAATACACTCCCAGCGGAACTTAGAGCCGAAAAGAATTTCATGACCTTCAGAAGAAAATTAAAAAGCTGGCTATTCCCAACCGACACAGAATACCAATCAACGTCGAGGAAAGAGAGAATTTATCTGATTCCCAACACAGCACAAAGACAGATGAGAACTATGACAACCACGGGGCACGTTACTTACGGCACTCAGAATACTGAACAGAGGAACTCCAAACATTAGAGGAGATACTAACAAATAGTCGAGTATAGAAACATGGACCTCCACCACAGAAAAAACAAATCATGTTACGTACGCAGGGAACCAAAAGAAATTACGCCCATGGAATATTACAGATGCTACAGACTGTAGTCATACCCATTGCTGGATGCGCCGCAACTTGATATACCTCAACAATCGTTGCAACTATACTTAGCCCTTCATCCGAACATGAAGAGCATTGAGAGTGATGGACTAGAGCATTAATCATGGTTGGATAGACAATCTGATTCCCTGTAGCTGGTATCACACAGCTAACATGCCCTTCACTCGTTGCTATTTTAGGCAGTATGTTGCAATCGCCGCGCAACTGATATATAGAGGGTTGGAAGCCATTACTACCATGGCTGGTAGGGCCACAACCCACTCGCGTGTCGCCTCAGGCTATGACACCTATTACCCAACACATTAACTCTGTCCCGTCTCATTTTTCTGGCATTCTGGGTATATTAACCCCTTAACTGCGGCCATTGCACTGCATTATGCCAATGGCAAATGCAATGCAAATTTATGTTTTATAGTTTTAAAATATGACGTGTTAACACGTCAGCCGCACTAGAGGGGTTAATGTTCAAATTAGCCTCTACGCACTAACCAATACCAAACTTTCATTAAGGGACTGGCAGCCGCAGGGCATTGCTTAGACTTAACCATTGCTGGTTATGAAGTGACTCAATATGCCCTAGGGTGAGTTTTAACCATTGTTGGTTATGCTGCCAATCCCTCAGTCTGTTCGAACACATTGTTGGTTACATTGCTATACTCTTAAGCTACTCGGACACACTGGCACACGGGCGACTGACATATAGAGGGTTGGAAGCCGATCCTACCATGGATGGTAGGGCCACAATTTTACTCGCATGTGGCCTCAGGCTTTGACAACCATTACACTATACACTAACACTGTCCCGTCCCATTATTAAGCTAAAAGCAGTCGGAGGGTGGGGATTCACTACATTTCTGGGTATATTAACGTGTTCAATTAGCCTCTACTTTCACCAACCAACTCCAACTATCGTTAAGGGACTTGCAGCTGCATGGCCTTGCTTAGACTTATCCATTGCTGGTTATTCTGCTACTCAATATGGCATTGGCTAGAGTCTTAACCATTGTTGGTTATGAGGCCAATCTATTAGGCTATTCGAACACATTGTTGGTTATACGGCTATTCTCTTATGCTACCCGGACACACTCACCCCATATGTACACCACAATTACAACTGGAGCCATCCCAAACCAATCATAATAATCAGAATTACAATGGTTCTCTAATGTACAAACATAAATACATGGGGTGCGCTCTTAGAAACATCAAGCATAGAACAACTCCCTATACAACACATACCTCTATGTCAATAGGCTCTATTGACTAGCTTATATAAATAAAATCACTATTTTAAATGGCAGCACTTGAGTACGGTACCCGACCAAGAGAGCACCATGCACACATATAAATAGGCGTATAGGAGAAATATGATTCATTACAACACATAGAGTTACCTATTCAGGAGGAACAACTATTAAAGATATAAATAGAAATT
The DNA here is from genome assembly GCA_035583255.1 of Pseudotriton ruber. Classification (NCBI taxonomy): domain Eukaryota; kingdom Metazoa; phylum Chordata; class Amphibia; order Caudata; family Plethodontidae; genus Pseudotriton; species Pseudotriton ruber. The sequence continues at coordinate 3,144 of JAWWEI010022226.1, read as the reverse complement.
AGCCATGTGCCGGAGTCTGCGACCTGACTACGAATCCACCATCCGGTAGTCGGTCAATGCACGAAAGCCATGAAACCATATAAAACCCTCTGCTGGGAAAAGGGGGCATCGTCTCACGGAAATCAGGTCCGGGTAGACCCCTCCCGGACTCGTGACGCAACGAGACTGCATTAGTGGTAAGAATGCACCATACAAAAACCCCAGCATACCATACCATACCAAATCAACGTATGAAATAAGCGTGACTCCCGCTTATTTCCAGACCTGGTCCAGAGCAGGCGAGGAGCACCCAAAAGGTGCCCTCTGCCAGCTTGGGAGCAGATCTGCCCCACCCACCCACTCAGCACACCAACATTAATGCAGCCAGGCCTGCTGCTGTGGCTGACACAGCCACAGCAGCAGCCCTGGCTCTATTTATGTTAGTGGATCGTGCCCTACCCGTCCTGAACATAAAAAAACACGCTCGTTTTTTACTGTGCAGCCTGCTTGATTATGAGTGAAATATCACTCATTTAAGTACGTGTGAAATATGCGTAACTCCCGCATAAAAGCAGAGGTGGCAGAAGGCAACCAAAAGTTGCCCTCCGCCACCTTGGGACAAACAGGCCATAATGCTAGGTCAGAGCTTGATATGATGGCCTCCAATAGTGGCAAAAGAGGGGAGCCCAACATGGCCAGATCTGTGCATGAACTGGCACAAACGGGCATAACCCTTATTGCTGGCCCTTTGTGCTGGCCTGCTGCTTGCTTCGCCTTTCGGCTCAAGACAGGAGTCATATTTGTAGTCCATTCACCTTCGGAGGGGGGCGTGCCAGCATCGCTACGCCTGTTACCATGTTGACCAGGCGTGATCTAATCCGTGATGCAGACCCCGGCAGGAACAAAGCCTGTCCCCGCATTTTCATGGCTCCCCTGGACATCTCCTGTGATGTCCTTTGCAAGTACATGCCTTGTAGCTGGTAACTGTGTGGCCTCTTGCTGTTGATGTGGCAGGACTGTTGGGTACAGCTTCTGGGGTGGCAGGACTGTTGGTTGCGACTTCTGGGGTAGCAGCTCTTAGACAAGGGGACCCCTTGTGCTTGTCCTCAGATTATATGGAGGTGGATAAGGCACAAACGGATATCATCCTTATTGCTGGCCATTTGTGCCAGCCCACGTGGCTCAAGACAGGAGCCATCTTTGTGGTCCGTTCTGCCCTCGGAGTGAACCGTGCCAGCATCGCTACGCCGGTCGCCATGATGACCATGCAATTTTGCATGTATAAAATTGGACAACTTGGGAATGGGACCCAAGTCTAAACACTATATCCATTTACATTTAATAACACAGCATATACATATACCCTGAAGGTAGTTTTATATACATTGTAATAATTTTGTATAGATAATAACCAGCGCTTTGTCGAATTTTTTACCTACACCCCATGGAATGAGCTCAGGTGCTTAGTATCATGCAGTGGGGTAATAATGATAAGCGTTAATATCAACGTCACCTTGTAACCTTGTCATTGTAACCAATGTACTGTAACCTTGTAATAATCTCGTAACCAATGTAACCTGTAACCATGTAAGAAGCGCCCAGATACCTACGGGTCAGCCCAAGAAAAAGTTTCGGATTTTGGAGATTTTTGGAATTTGGGATAAAGGATTCTCTTCCTGTAGTTCCAAAGATAACTACCCACTGCTGTTTCATGCTCTATACCTAGAAATGGGAGCATGGCTATCTATTGAAAAATACAAAAAAGTGCACAAACCTATAAACACTATAAACCTCTAACTATCTAGTTTCAAGCTGCTCTATCAGCACAACAAAAGAATACACTCACAGGAGGGGTACAGCATCTCCCTCCACTTCATTGTCGACAGCCCTAGTGGGAAAGAATATAAAGGGCAAATGTTAGGAATACAATAAACAGCAAGATGGGCTGTATTAATAATGCAAACACAATATATTGAACATACATCTGCTATAGCCAACCCAGAAAGCTGGATTAAGAGAGTTAAATAACCTCCGGCAGCTGGAGCTGATTTGCAATGTGAAGGCAGCTGCAGTGATGTCTGCCTTAGCAGAGCAACTGGACAATTTAAAGGTGCCACTGATCACTGCTTATGATCAAAAAAGTTGTCTTTTGGTCTGGGCTGCTGGGAGGCATACATTACAGTTTGACTTTGCTCATGTAAATCCAGTGGCTGTACCCTGAAAGTGAAGGAAGACTTTTTTCCTGTTACTTTTGCAAATTGCTGTCTATTTATTTCTTTTGCTTGTAAAGCGCCCAAACCCGGAGGCATTGGGGCGCTGCATACATGTTACAGTATAGTGGTATAAGTTACATTGTGAGCGAAATGAGGACAGATCAATGTTCATAGTCGTGCTGCGTTCAGTGTTCACTTTCTAGTAGCGGTCGAACATCCATGTATTCATTTGGACACTTTTGGTGCGACCCACAATTTTGTTTTCATCACACATTAACATCCAAATTCTTCTGAATCTAGCAATTAAGATAGCTAGGGTATTTTGTAGTCTACTGTGGGCAGTGTTGAGATTTATTATTATTATTATTATATAAAATATTCTTTATTTACCATTTCTTAGGTTTAAAAGATATCACAGGCATAATTACAATAATTCTCAATCACTGTTTATATCAGTAATTTACTTTAAAGGTTTTTGTTACAAAATTATTTAGCCCAATTGTAATTTCAGTAGTAGTTCCTTTAAAAATGCTCACTAATTTAATACCAAATTACTCAATCTATTCTTGTCTAATATTCATTAGCTTTTTGCATTTGAATAAAAAATGATGAATATCATCAATAGGATCTATGCAAAATTTACATTTTCTTGAATCCCTCGTTATTTCTTGCCAGCCTTTCCCATCTACATTAATTGGTGAACATACCCAGCTGCAATTTCACAATAATTCTTAGTATTCTATTTGATGGACAACATTTTACATCTTCCTCTAGACCAATGGTCTTCAAACTTTTTCTGGCCAGGCCCCCCCTGGGGAAAACAGATTTGGCCGGCGCCCCCCCCCAAAAAAGGGGGCGTGGCACGTACAGCTCAATGATGCTGCAAATCAAAACATTACAAATTTGCAAGGATGCAAATGACAGTAAGAAAACCCAGGATGAAAAGAAAAGA
>JAWWEI010021117.1:0-11840 GCA_035583255.1 Pseudotriton ruber | reverse complement strand
GATATCCACTATGCAGATGATTTGGTTGTAGGGTGGGATCATATTTTGTTAAAACATTATGTTGGACGGGGGCCATTTCACATTATTATGGCAGGTTCGTTTCACAAACCAAGTCTGATTTACCCGAGCTGGCCACCAAGTGGTCGCTAGAACTTGGATCCGCTGTCACCGAGGAACGCATGGTTGATAGTTTGGTTCGGGTCCGCAGTCTTTTTATTGCATCTAAGTTTAAGATGCAACATTTTTCATTATTTCTTTGACTCTATCTCACGCCCAGAAAGATCAATCTGTGGTACAAAACTAGCTCAGCCAAATGTCATCGCTATTCAATGCCCGATGTGGACCTGATCCATGTGTTTTTCGATTGCAGTCGGATCCAGGAATATTGAGAGGGGATACTGGAGTATGTTGGCCGTATTCAACGTTATGCAACTGATGTAACAATTTGTATGCTAATATTTGGTGTGGATGGTGATCATGAATTGTCAGATTTTGCATTTAAGGCAGTGACTCTGGCAAGAGTCCTGGTGGAGAGGGCTTGGAAGGATCTGAATTCTCCACAGGTCAATCAATGGTTAGCTGAATTGTACGCCATGTATGAAATTGAGAAAGGGGTGTTAAAGCAGCGAAGAAATGTTCTCAAATTGTACCGATGGTGGGGCCCTATACTTGACTGATGCTACCAGAGTCTGCAGTTTTTGGCGTGAGATTTTATGTGTGCCTGTTTAATCATGCTGGCCATTGACAGTTAGGATTTAAGTATATTGAATTGCAGAATAATAGGCCAATCTATATAATTTCTTTTTTTCCACCATTATCAATTGCACTAGGAAGAGACAATCATGTGGCAGAGCAAGACAGCAGTGTTTAGGAAAGAGGACAATGCAATGTTCAGTAGTTTAAACTAGATATTCACCAGAAGCTGTGGTTTATATCATCACCTTAGAATCAGGATTGTGGATATGTACAGTGATAGATATTCAGACAAAGAGTAGAACAATATTGTGTATTGTTGAAGTAGAATGAGATATTAGCAGGAAAAGATTAAGCTAACAAAGGTTCATGAGAAATAAATTACTTTGGTATATGTAGCTTTTCAGAAGAGTGCCATCAAAAGCCTGCACTAAATAAATAATGAAGCAAGCTTATACAATATCTCCCAGATGAATCAAATGAGAATTAAATATTCAAAGTGAATATAAAAGAAATACTTACTTGCATAATTCACCACTATTCACTTTTTCTGAAGCAACATGGAAAGCAGCAGCGAAGCACCGAGACCCATGTTCCCTGCCTGCCTCCCTCGCTGACCTGGCTGGTCTCCCGACCCACACTGATCTGGCTGGACTCCCCAACCTCACTGACCTGGCTGACCTGCACACCCTCACTGACCTGGCTGACCTGCACACCCTCGCTGACCTGCCTGACCTCATCCTCCTCACTGACCTCATCCCCCTCACTGACCTCATGTTCCTCGCTGACCTCATCCCCCTCGCTGACCTGCCTCCCCTCATCCTCCTCGCTGACCTCATCCCCCTCACTAACCTGGATGACCTCATCTCCCTCACTGACCTGCCTGACCTCATCCCCCTCACTGACCTGTCTAACCTCATCCCCTTCACTGATCTGGCTGGCCTCATCCCTCTCACTGACCTGCCCCACCTCATCACCCTCACTAACCTGGCTGACCTCACTCTGCTGCCCTGCCCAGCCTAACTCACCACTCCCCTGACCTAGCCCTGTATCCATTCCCAGCCCTCCCCACTGCTGCCTTGCCCAGCCCAGCTTCCTGCTCCCCTGACCTATCCCTGTATCTAATCCCTGCCCACCCCACTGCTGTCCTGCCCAGCCCAGCTCCCCACTCCCCTGACCTATCTCTGTGTCTAATCCCTGCCCACCCCACTGCTGCCCCTCCCAGTCTTCCTCCCCACCCGACTGTTCTAATCCTGCGTCCGTAGCCTGCCCACCCCACTGCTGCCCTGCCCAGCCTTTCTCCTCCCAGCTGCACTGATCTGCTCTAGCAGCTCCCAACTCCCCATCCCACTGCTGGTCTAATACCTCTTCACCCGCTGTTGACTGCTGCTGCCCGCCACCTTCTGTACCCACTCTATCTCCCCAGGCCTCTTCCTGCTCGCCATCTTGCCTGCTGTTCTGACCCTGCCATCCCCAGTGCCTCTCACCATACTCCCTTTCCCATCCTGGCTCCACCTCTCTATCCCATTCCCACTGTCCAGTGACTACCCCCTCCTTGTTCCAACATGCTACAGCTACTCCCTTGTCTGACAGCAGGGCAGAGGTGACAGTACCCTCTGCGTACTGCGTAAGACATACATTCCCCTCCTCCCAAAGCCCAATCGTATGACTATTTGCTGTGACCTGCGTCACAGCAATCCCAGAGTCTGTGCACTGACAGACAGTGACAGACTGTACACTCTCCTCCCCTCCAGTCCCCTGCTGACCTACACCGTCCTGCCACCACCAGGGACCCGCTCTATACTCCTGTAACTGTCTCTCCTCAGCCTCCCGCCCACATGAGTCTGGTGCCTCGCGCGGCTCCGGGCACCGCCTGCCAGCTGGCATCATCTGAAAAATAGAGAATGATAATAGTTATATACAGTAGTTGTTTCAATGGGTGATTATAGGTGGGCAAGCAAGGAAATTCAGAGCTGAGTCAGGGGATTCAAACAGACAATTCCAAGAGCTATTAACACGAACCAAGCCAACAACAGTTTTACATTTCAAATCTAAAACTACAACATAAAAAAGAAACAATGAACAGAGCGGGAATTTAAAGAAACATGTCCTGTCTTTTCCACCCTGCATAACAGAGAACACTGTGTTTAAGCTGGGATTTTACTTGTTTGAAAGAAATGTAAAAATACACACATAAAAAAGTACATTTTTGAAAATAAAATTTGTTAATCTATTTTTTAAAATAGACTTTATAGAGGGCGAGCGTTGAAAAAAAAAACTATTCCCTGCCTTTCCTTATGCAGATACCAAAGCTACAATAAGCAAAGTGGTAGTTAAAAAAAATGTACTGGCTTTTCCACCCCTAGACGCATTCTAAGCGTCTTTTCTCTGTTACTTTTCCACCCTGCATACCAGCAATACTTACATACAAAAACGTACAAATTTGAAGAAAAAAATGTGTCAATCTATTTTCTAAATATGGACTTTTTTAGAGGGTGGAAATTGGAACAACAAATAAATCATCCGTCATGGGGCACAAAATCATTTTGGGATAGCAGCATAACTTTTCTTACAGCCATGGAAATGGATCAGATAATTTTTACTAGGCCAGAACAACAGTAAGGGGCTTATTTAAAGGATATGAGTCCCCGCCCACATTCCCGGGGTAGGCGGGTACAGCACCACCAAGCACCGTGGACCGTATGTCTGTAGATTATAAGGATCCCGCTATGTCAGCGGGACAACGGTAACTCAGCTGTCAGTGACCCCATATAGGGCCAACGGTCAGTCCCATCAATGGTGTCTCCACCAGCAATGTCACTGCCAACGATGTCACTGTTTTCCCACTGACACACTGGAATCACTGCCAGGTCAGATATGCGTCAATAAAAGTAATATCATGGCCTGCAGCAGAGAGGCAGCAGGGCAGCCCAGCATGCCCTGTTGGTGGGTGTGGGGCTGCTCTAGAGCCCATATGGCTGCTGCTCCTGCCCACTCCACCACCTTTCCCATGGAGGACACTGAATGCCGGAGAGAGGTGGCCACCATATGCTGCACCTGCAGTCATGATCTGCAGCGGCAGAGCAGTGACAGCGGTGCACCACCAGCTTATGTCCTGCTGGTGGTCTGATGGCTGACTGCCGGCCACTCCACCGGCAATGTCATAATTTGCAGTCTGACCGTCATATTTAGCGGTCAGCTCAGCGCACTGCCGGTGAATTCTAAATAAGGCCCTTAGTGTCCTGAAGTTCTCCCTACCCGGGGAAGATGGAGCCTTAAGCCTTCACTGTGTCAATCATCCCTGCAGAGGATTTATAACATCTTGCTCTGCCTGGAGAATGAGACTCTAAAAATAGTATTCCTGGAACATTATTTCCGCATAGAATGATGTATTGAGAAATGTGAGCAAGGCATGTTTTTTGCTGTCTACTGTACATTTTACACCCAAAAATGTGATTTCTCTTAAACAAAATAAATAAGGCTCCATTTAAAACTTGTGTGTGCTTAGATACTGTATGCTTCTATATGTTGGCTGATTTCCTTTACAGTGTAGGGTAGTGTTCTGAAAAATGTTTTAACTTTTGTTTCATTTTCAGCAGATGTCACACACAGAGGTACTGTAAGGTGTCTTCAGTGGATTCCTTATTAAAACAAAAACACAGAAAGAGAAACAGGTTTTGAATCATTAAAAAAAAGTGTCACTATTCTGCTCAGCAGAAGACTATATGAAAGCTTCAGCTCAGTATGGTATCTCATTTCACATTGCCCTCCTGGCCCAACAATCCAGGAGATAACCCAATCCTGACCCCATCCTCATCAGAAACAAGAGGAATCTACCTACGGATGCCCTATCACCCAGGTTTAAGGTGAAGACCCTCAAACCTGAAACCATAAAAACACACAGTTCTCTGATGAGACATTTATGTGAGCACCACTTGCGCTCTGACCCTTCTCCAGCCAATTAATCTGCCTACAAGACAGCAGCTGATGATATAAAGGGGCTATCTTATCTGCCAAGCAAAAAACCTTTGACACCAGAATTGAAAACTCCAAATCCAGATTCAGCACAGCTTAGAACCTCCTAGGTTCCAGACGGTCAGGCTTCTGCCCTGGGCATAGGCAGCACTTCTTGATCTAAAAATACAGTTGGACAATATCCACGATGCTGGCAAGCTGGCCATACTTCTCTTCCTAGATCTGTCAGCTGTGTTCGACTTAGTCTACCATGTTACAGTACCTTATGCCAACACCTTGCTGCCACGCTAACTTCTCTCCCAAGGCCAGCAGCTGTATTACATCCTTTATGTCGTAGAGAACATCTAGGTGTTTACTGGTGATAACGCTGCAGCCCCCAAGCCCCGTCGCCTGCGGCAAGCCACAGGGTTTATGTGTGACCCCCACATTCTACAACCTCTACACAAAGTCGCTATTCAATGAGGTGGGGGTACTATAAACAAACTTTGCAGTCAATACACAAATTCTCGTCCCCATCTCAGGTAATGACACTACAGACTCTCCAAAGAACTTATGAAATGATACAAGCATGGCTGGCTGAACACCATCTCTGCTTGAATGATGACAAAAATTAACTCCTTATTGTCACTCCACCAGCAAACTGAAGAAACTCTCCAGCGAATTATCTACATTCCCCATTTACCTTAATAAAATGCCAGTCTCAAAATGTGTTAAAACTCTTGGATTCTACATTGAGGAAGAATTATCAATGAATCGACAAGTGAACATAGTCCGCGCCTCCTCATCATGCTATTTAAATTGAGCCAATCCAACCAGGCACTATGTTTCTTTAAATAATAGGCAGCACAAACTGTCTATGTTGTACTTTTTATTTTATCAGAAATGAAACAGTTGCTGAAAAAATTATAAAAATATTTATCTTGTCTTCTACGGGTGGTTCTGCAAATGAGGCAGGGCTTCTATGGATGTTCTTTCCTGCTTGTCATGTCACGTTAGTTTGATTGGTTGATTACATGATTCTTAGAGAGACATTTTGCATCCGAAAGAGACCAGCCAATTAAATTGAAGTGACATGACAAGCAGGAAAGAACATTCACAGCAGTCCTTGCCTCATTTGCATAACCACCTGTAGCACACAAGTTAAACATTTTTATCATTTGTTCAAAAACTGCTTCATTTCTGTTAAAACGAAAAGAACGGCAAGTAGATAATTTTCCGTTGCCTTTTATATAAAGTAAAGTAATGTATGGTGGGATTGGGTGCCTTTAAGACTAATTAATCATATCATGCCCTTCCACTATGAATGTAACTGTGCCGTAACAGCACGTGCAGTGATCAGCGCCATGCTTGATTACTGTAATGTACTATGCACAGGAACCATACAGAAAAACATAAATAAATTCCAAATTCTGAAAACTAATGCAGCAAGTGCAGCCACTGGGATGGGAAAAAAATATCTAATCTCTGAGGCCAAGAGAAACCTCTACTGGCTGCCTGTAAAGGCCAGAATCTAATCTAAAACACTCCCCATCGCCCACCGCTGTATTTCCAACACTGCCCCTACCACCCTTCCACCGTCATCCAATGCCATACTTCCAACAGAACCCTTCGATCAGTCGAATGAAATAGTGTTGTCATCCCCAGGTACAACTCCAAAGGAGTCTGTGGCTCCTTCTTCAAGGTGGTGGCTCCCATCCTCTGGAACACTCTTCCCGCTGACCTCAGAGCACAACCATCGTACTGGCGCGTCATACATATACTGAAAACCGTCCCCTCAAACTAAGACACTAAACCAGAACTATATTGAACCACAGACAATGATCTGAAACATGAACACAACCAAAACCAGAACTTTCACAGCGAATTGACTGTGATGATCCCACAACCTTTCAATGCAACATGTATCTCTCTTTCTCGCGCTTCATTTTCTTAGGGCCTCAGTGCATTACAAACGCAAAATAAATAACATAAATGAAGTTGCTACAGAAATGGAGAATGCAAGTTCATCAGAGCCTTTACTGGCTGCCTTTTTTCTGCTCCCTTACACACGAGGTAGTTATTTTAGTTTTTAACAAGAAGGCCATGTTTTACTCCAGTGTCACTGGTTGCTGTCCAGCAGATGTCACCGGTTGCTGTCCAGCAGATGCCTAAGAAAACAAAAAAATATGCAGTTAGAATTATTTAGGAGATTTGAACAATATACGAAAACCTTTGCCCAGCCCAATAGGCAAAGGTAACTTGGTAGGATGGAGCATGAACATCCATCATAGCATATAAGAAAAGTTTTACAGAAATATCCTATTGTTTTCTGATGGTGATCTCAGTTAGTGATGCTTAAGTTGCCCTCCAGCAAGTTTCTAAGTGAAACAAAAACAGAAAAACATTAGAAAACATAGCATTATTTTGAGGAATATATGCAAGTATTAGAAACCAGTCAAATGAAATTACCTGAAAAATTAAAACACCAGGAACTGCATTAAGGAAGGTAAGAGTGTTTAAAAAACAACTAAACATGTTAGACCAAACTGTCCCTTTAAGATATGAGCAGGAGGAGGAAACAGGAAACTCTCTTCCATGTCAAAAAGAACTGTTAGAAGCATCAAAGACTGAGACAGAAGAAAAACATTCTTCCAGAAATTCACTGAGAGAACCAGAGAATGAAGTGAGCAGCAAAGTTACAAGGTCAAGTAGGGCCTGATCTTTCGACAGAGCCCTTAAGAGCCAGTAAGATAGGTAAGAATAGTGACATGTTACTTACTCCTGGGATAACATTATTTCTGATGGATTCTGAAAGGCACTGCAGATTCCTCACCTTTGAACTGGCATGTGTGTCAGTTCCACCATGGGAAAATGTTGACAGTGAGCAGCAGATTGTGCTGTCATCTACGTCAAGGTGGCAGCCATGATGCAGGTTGTGTAGCCTCGGCCTGGGGCAGTGACTCAAATACAACACCGTAACCAACACCAACTGCTAGTCTCTCCTCAGTTCAACATCTTTGTGCCCAAGCAGCCAAGGAAGTAGAACTATTACCGAAAAGGACTCACAGACAAATTGGAATTTGTGGGGATGGCCGGGCAGGTGACCAGGAATCCTCAGAGCCATTTAAAATCTGCTAGAAACAATGTGTTATCTGAGAGACAATAAGTGAAGGGGTCTCCCGTAATGTTGGAACACCAGTCGCTCAAATAAATGAACCTGGTGGCAGGTCATTGAACAGAGGAGTACCTCCATGACCCCTTCAGGAAGGTTCCAATCCTGGTACCTCACCCTTTCTTTTGCCACATTAGGATATGTAAGGTAGATAGGTTGAGTTGAAGTAGTCACCCTTGACTCTGGGAGAGTAGGTTCTGTTTGCACAGCAGTCAAATGGGAGAGACAAGGCCGAGATCCAGAATATCTGGATTACAAGTAAACCTGTACCAATCCTTAGCAATGAGTATCATATTGTACTTAAACCACTTGAGGGATCACTTGCACAGTGGGATATGTGTAAACTAACCGATAGCACTGAGGTACTATGACTGCATTCCCCAGAGCACCCTGAACTGGAAATGTCCTGGAACAGGACAGTTTGCACGTCCTGTTCTCTGATGTGGTGAACAGATTACCTTCACGAAGATTCTTCAGGCAGTCTTCAGTCTCAGTCTCTCTTTCCCCCTTTCTCTCTCCTGTCTCTCTCTCCCTTTGCTCTCCCCTCGCTCTCCCCTCTCTCTCTGAGAGAGAGCGAGAACAGATTGACTTCTGGCTGTCCTTACAAAGGGAGAGAGGCTGAAGACTTGAAGAATCTTCATGAAAAGTATACATCTTGAATGTTTTCCCTCCTCTGGAGCTTGTTCAGCCAGTAGAGGAATTCTAAGAGGTGCCCGATAGGTACGGGGTGAGGGTAGAACATCCCTTACATCGGCCCTGTCCTCTACCCTTGCAAGGCAGAGTGAACTATTGCATTAGAGCTACCAGGTTCTGGACCTGGGGATGCTGAAAATACAAAGGCCAACCACCACATTTCCTGGGAGTAAATTCTGGGGTGGATTTTTGGGAAGATCCATAGCTCAGGCCATTGCCTTGCAGCTATAAAAAAAATGTTCCAGTGCTAAATCTGCACACTCCCAAAGCAGATAGTCCACATCAAAGGGCATGTTAAGTACTTTGCCTTTGATATCAGGAATAATCTGTAAAGAATAAAGAGCAAAACACATATGGCCATGGCTCTGCCCAAAGAGTTTGCAGTATCAAGACCGCAGATGAGAGCTTGATTTGTGGTCTCTACTATTTAGCTGCTCCACCTTGAAGGTGTTCATGAATAACTTTCACTAGATTCTGTAGGTCAGCAAAAATCGCATGTCAATATTGAGGCAAAATGCAAGATGGATTTGTTGATTTTAACCCGCGACTACAGGTAGCAAAAGTCTTTTTTCCTGTTTTTATCCTTTTAGACTTTACCTAAGGGCAGCATTGGCAAGGTTTCTTTGGACTTTACAGTGGCCGCTCTGACCACCAGAGCTGTAGACGTAGAAAAGGATGATAAGAAAGCTGAGAAAGATGAGGCTGCTTTATGTTTCTTGGGCAGTGTACAATTGAAAAGTATGGCAGGGGTATGTCAAAGCCCCATTAGAGGTTCTGCCAAAGCAGAGTTAAAAGACAAAAGTGGGGCAGAAGTGGAAGATCCCTCCATAATGTCCGTGAGTGGGTAAGAAGTTTTCTGCTCAACAGGATGGGTGATCCCTAAGGCTTTAATAGCACTATGACGGACTTGAAGGTAAGATGAACCTTAGCAAATGTGAAAGGGAATTGATGGATCTGGAAAGACAAACTTGGGACTGCTGTCCAGACAACTGGCATCAGCTAAATCAGTGCTTAATTTCTCAAAGGGATTCCTTGGTTTTCCTGGGTCAACATCATTGCCCTCATCTTCCTCATCATAATAAACCCCCAACTCTTCCTCATCCAGCAATTGTCTGAAAGAAGAAGGGGAAGGATCCCCTTGGGAAGCCTAATCTGTAGGAGTGAATCTAGGCACACCCTGTTCTGGAGAAGCAAGCCCAAGACTCAAGAAAGGATCTGCAAAAGACAGCCTGAGCAGCCAAAGTCCAGAAGAGACTAAACAGTATGCCCTGACTAAAATGAGGGAATCAGACGTCGTGGCCTAGGCTGTTGTACAAACAGCTGGAGCACCATCTAAGGGGCAATAACAACTGTGACACAGACTCTGATCTGGGGTGTCTCTCTGTCATAATCCAACCTAACTCGAGGACTGGGAGATCTCGAATGTCAATGTCTTTGTGACCGGGCAGTGATCAAGATCGATGATGGCGATCCCTTGATGAGGCCAAAGAATGAATGTTCTTGCAATGGAGAGTGACTGTGGCGAGACACATTGGAGCGGTGCTGAGGAGACTGACCCTTCAATGGCCAGTCCACCCTAGACAAAGGATGACATTGGTCCCCTGAAGGGTGCGACATTGAACCTGGGGAAGAAACTGGTGGACACAGAAAATTTGATTCCAATGTCAAATAACATACATCATGGGTCTTACAAGGGCTCCTTCTGCGGCCCTGAGAGGGGGTCAACAGTAACCTGTCCTTCCCCTCGTAGTTACTCTTTGGCTGGTCTTGCAGTGTACACAACTGACCCCCAAGCACCAAAGACAGTCCTCATATGGGCCAGTATGACCTGCTGGCCTTGAAGCCATATCTATGCACTAACATTTTCAGAAACTTTAGTCCAGTACCTGCTAGCTAGGATTTCTTTATGCATGACATGCAGAAAATAATGAACTGGTACATATGGGATTTTGCTTGACTTTATATACAGCGTGGAAATATACCATCTTGTAGTTGCACTCAACAACCATGATGCTGATAACACCAGCAGGTCAATAGCAAATACTGCTAGGACTGTTTTCCCACCGAGAAGTGGCACAGCAGGACACTGATCAAAAGATGGGAATCCTGAACACCCACTCTTCACAATAAATAAGTTGTTTTCTGCTAAGAAATAGTCATAGGAAAAATAAAGAACAATATTGCAATCAATCGCATTGCCAAGTGAAAGATATATGTATCGCCTTTCACAAGAAGAAGGTCTAGTTCTAATCTTCTTCCCAAAAATATGTGAAAATAAAGTCCAACACGAAGAGCAGCCAATTGCAACCATAACTCGAAACAAATCCATACAATGAGCATGACCTAGCACAACTTACAACTTAAGTCCACAAAAATATTAACATTGGCAATGCCAGAGGAAGGGAGCAAAGAATATGCACCATCAGTATCAAATACTTGTCTTAGAATGGCGAGAGAGTTTTTGTAAGTAAAAATATTCCTTCACATGACTTCTGCATATTGATCAGTCTTAGGGCAAAGAGACAAACCAGTCAATCATATCAAAGCTTCAGGGCTACAATCCAGCGGTGGAAAGGGGCAAGAATGCAATAATGAGCTCTACAGATTGGCCATTGTAGGTCCACATGGCTGACAATCCATCATGAGCATTGAAGGTGGGACATCTTGCTGAAATATGGTCATTCTTTGTCAATGAGTCCTTTATATAAATGAGGGAGGAATAGAGAAATATGATTGCAAAAAAAGTCTGTACTGGGATATTAACCATTCAGAGATTAAAGAAAGCTATTATGTCTGCCGTAGTTGGGGAAAATAGGCATCTAAGACGGGCTCTCTTGATTCAGGCCTTGCTTACATGCTCTAATGTACAATTGCCTTTAAACTATGTACATTTTCAGAACTTCTCTCTAGCTTTCAAAATTTCTGTATTTACAAAGCCTCAAAGTGCTTTAACTTGCCTGGAAGAAATCATTTTCAGACTGAGAAAAAAATCAAAAACACTGAAACATTGTTGTTACAAGATGAAATTCCAATTGACCCTGGCACCGTATGCACAGACATTCAGATGCTCAAAGGATACTTTATAAAGGTTTGGTGTCGTTTCAAAGCGTGATTATTCAAAGAAAACCCCATTCAAAGTGTACTGGTTCAAAGCGTAACTATAACAAAGATGACAGTTACAACTATTACACTTACAAAGTGTACCTTTACATCGCACATAGTAAAAACATAGCAAAATATTCTAATAATAGTTAGTAAAGTGTAATTACGGGGAATCTGGAAAAAATAGGGGCTTTGGGTGGGTAAAAATAGTAAAAATATAAAAAAA
>JAWWEI010020008.1:0-11931 GCA_035583255.1 Pseudotriton ruber | reverse complement strand
AAAACCTCAGTCAGCTCAGTCAGCTAATTAATTATAGCTAATTCAGAGTTCAATAACTATCCCACTCATTATGAGTGTGTCATTATGGGCCTAACTACAATAATTTTAATGACAAAAAAAGTTCATTCATGATAATATTTGACAGGTTATGAGTTTACTGAACTGTTGTTAAGAAAGTACAGTAAGCTACATAACCTATCATGGTTATCCGTAGTATTTTGTCCCTGTTCATCTATGGCATCCTGGATGAACAGGGACAGGACACCATGGATAACCAGGATTGATTTTTGGGGGTACCGGTAATGCCATTTGAGCATTACCTAGAAAGGCCAATACCCAGGTGCAGGGGTTTGACATTAAGAAATTTTGCTTGGAGCCCACCAAAGAATTAATGTTTTCCCTTTAAACTTGCACACTGTATTGCATTGTAATACACTATATAGATGTGTTTTCATGCCTACAGTTTAGTTTGCTTACAATTAAACAGCTAGCATAGCTAGAAATAGCTTTAAATGGGGATAACATTGAAATGCACGTAAATGAGGTAGGGCTCATTGTTCTTTGTGCACCATAGTGCTCTTTTACAATTTTGTTGTATTTGCTATTTGTTCACATCCTTCAAATACATTCCGCTTCTTAACAGCGCCCGGGGTTGTGCACTTAGTGTGAGTGGGTGCACTTCCCTGTCCGCTAAAGAGTGCCATTTCAGCTCTAGCTTTGCAGGCCTTCGCCTATGTGTTCCTTGGTAGCTGAGCTCTTAAGCAACAGCGCTTTTTTGCAAACTTGTCATCTTTAGGCACAGTGTGAGTGTGCTGGGGTGCAAGCAGGCACTTTGCTGAGGTTGCCATTATTACCATCCAAGCTCGCAGACTCATTTGTTGGGATAGCAATATCACATCTGTTTTTGTACTTATATTACATAATTGCATTTTTAACTGTGCATCTCCGTTTCTTGACTTACCTGTCTTGTGCGACGGCCGTAAGAGAGGCTATCTCCTCGGAGATCGCCTCCGCCGCGCTAGCACACCACAAGAACTACACAGGACTACATTACCCAGCATTCCTTGAGGGATTATTTCCCTCACAGGGCGCGTCAGCGCCGGGCGCGTCCCGCCGGTTTGTGCCGGTTCGTGTCCGGGCTGGCCGGCTGCTGGAGTATCTGCTGCTGCTGACATCTGGTATTGTTTTGTTTGCCCTTATACTAGTTCCAGCATGCCTTCTTCCTTGGCACTGTCGAATGATCCTCGTCGGTACCTAGAGCTGCTCATAGCTCGCCTTAAGAGTGATATCGCTGTGCATGACGCGCTGCCTGTGGTGACCTTGTACATACCTTGTCGATTTGTTGTTCCACAGCCTGTTATCTACACTGCTCACTCTGAGGACACTGAGGTTCATCTTGCATGTTTGCATATTTCTTCACCCGTGTCTAGCCCCTACCCATATACCTGCCCCACTGATGGTACCAACATATATGTTGCTGAGGGCTCTGATGTGGGCTTAGGCACCCTAGCTCCCCCCCTGTCTTCTGATAGTGGGTCTGCCCTTCACTTGGACTCAGACTGTATTATCCATTTGTCTGATGCTGTTCCTGTCATAGGTGCAGCAGGCGGTGGTCCTATGCCTCCGGTAGATTCCTGCATTTACCCGGCCACACCTTCTTTATGCACTCGCGGCCCCGGCCTTAGCCTGCCTACCCTCAGTACCGATTCGGCTCCCAATATTCCTGCCCCACACTGCAGCTTCTTAACATCTTCTACTGACCTGGCCTTCAGTGCTAATGCTGGTCTTTCCTCTGAGTTGGGGATAAGCGCTCGCTCAAATTGTTCTGCCCAGATGGACATGTCGTCCTTTTCTACACCACTTGCTACTCGTGAGGAAGTACCGTTTATTTCTGCTGAAACACCTCTCAGCACTCTATCTAATAATATTATCATCAATAGGGTTGATACACCCCTTAGGTGTGTTCTACTTAATACTTTGTCCCTGAACAAGCATGCTGTTCAGGTTGCTGATTTCATTTGCGAACATGACATTGACCTTTTCGCTGTTACAGAGACGTGGCTGAATGCGGCCTCCGGGCCCACTCTATCACTCGCTCTTCCTCCTGACTACAGTATCATCAGAGCAGACAGATCTGTGGGTCAGGGAGGGGGCGTGGCTGTTATTTTTAAAAACTGTCTCTCCATTTATAAAGTGGAGGTAGTGGGTCCGGCTGACTGTGAATCTGTTCTGGTCAAACTTCGGATTGATGATCATAACACCTTTAATATTTTTCTTGTTTATCGCCCGCCTAATGATATGCCTGAGTTTGCTGATCATCTGGTTTCACTTTTTACACCATTGCTGAAACCCAGTACTAGATTCTTGCTTTTGGGGGACATTAATTTATGGCTTGGCAATTCAGCTGATGTCGAGGCTGACTCCCTGGATTGTACACTCCGAGATTTAGGCTTTGTGCAACATGTTTCAGTTCCCACACATATCAAGGGTAATACCCTTGATTGGTTGGCATCTCATAATATGGATATTATGGATATCCATGTCTCGCCGTGTGCTTGGTCAGACCATTTTTTTGTCTCTTTCACCATTAATACACCGGCTCGGTCTGTCTCATCTACCAGGGGCGCAACTATTTCTGTTTGCTCCAGAAATAAACGCAAATTGACTCGCGACACTCTATCTCCTTTGTTACACACAGAGGACACTCTTCTTAAGGGTCTATCGACAGCCACTGACACTGCTATTTACTATCACTCCTTACTCAGGCATGCAGCTGATACTCTTGCTCCTGAAAAGACACGTACTTGTAGCAAAAAAAACTGCTCACAATCTTGGTATTCTGCGGAGCTTAAGGCTCTTAAGAACAAAATGCGCAGCGCACATGTCACCTGGTCACGGTCCTTATTATCATCTGATCACCATCGCTACCTTCAAGCTGCGAGGTCTTATAAGGCTGGCATTGTGTCCGCTAAAAAAGGGAACTTTGAGGCACGTATTTCCGCTGCCCAAAATGATACTCAAGAACTGTTTAAGATAATGCGCGAGCTTGAGTCCACTGGTAATCGTGAGGCTGACATTGTTAGGGACAAGGACTGGTGTGAATTAATCCAACATGCACTGTTTGAGAAGATCGAGCGCTTGAGACAGAAATCTCTTGGCTCTACGTCTACTCTACCTGCCTTCGCAACAGTGAGGGTTTCTTCTGACATCACTCCCCCTGCTAACATCTTTCGATTTCGCCAAGTCACTGAGACAGAGATGGCTGATGTCATCGCTAGCCTGAAACCAACATCCTGTCGGGGTGATGCCCTCCAGGCATGCTATGTGAAGGAGTGTTGTCCGGTCTTGATTGCTCTGATCACCAAGTTTGTGAATCTATCCTTCTCTGAAGCCTGCATTCCTGACATCATTAAGCAAGCCTGGATAACGCCCTTATTGAAGAAGGCCACTCTCGACCCACTCCAACCATCTAGCTATCGTCCAATCACCAACGTTCCATTCCTGTTGAAGATTATTGATAGGGTGGCCTACCTCCAGGTACAGTCTTTCCTGGAGGCCAATAACATCCTGGGCAAGAGGCAGTCCGGGTTCCGTGAGTGTCACGGAACTGAGACCGCGCTTATCGATCTCACTTCCAGCATGCTTAAGATCATGGACGCAGGCGGTGTAGCCCTACTGATGCTGTTAGATCTCTCCGCTGCTTTCGATCTAGTCGATCATGAACTTCTGGCGGAGAGACTAACCACGCATGCCAGCTTCTCTAGCGATGCTGCTCGCTGGGTCAGCTCTTTTCTGTCTGGCCGTCAGGCACAGGTCTGCAGTAGTCAGGCATCTGCTATGCCTGCTCTGCTTAAGTGTGGGGTTCCGCAGGGTTCCTGTCTTAGCCCCACGCTCTACAATGTATTTACTCTTCCATTGTTTCAGCTGCTGGACTCTATGGACATCGCTTATACAAACTACGCTGACGATACGCAGCTTCTTCTGCCGATGTCTGGGAATTATCAGGCTGATAGTGCTCTGGTGAATAGGGTCTATGGAACTATCCAGCTCTGGATGGCCCATAGTGGCTTGGCTCTAAATGATGACAAAACAGAGCTGTTGCTGGTGGGTACAGCTGCCAAGCGCCAGAAGCTTGCGCCCCAATACTCCCACTTTTCCTTGGCGGATTGTTCCATTCCTGTCCTTCCGAGGGTCAAAACCTTGGGGGTAGTTTTGGACGCCGATCTCTCTCTTCAGGCCTATGTCAGTCAGATCTCGTCCTCTGCTGCGTATCATCTTAAACTTCTGGCCCGCCTGCGCCCTTTTCTCTCTCTCGAACACGCTGCCATTCTTGCACGGGCTATCCTGGGCTCGAAATTGGACTATTGCTGTTCACTTTTTCAGGGATCCAGCAAGAGAAATCTCTCTCGGCTCCAGACAATTCAGAACTCGGCTATCCGCATTGTCTGTGGTCTACAGCGTAGGGACCATGTGTCCAATGCCAGGAGGGCACTGCATTGGCTTCCTGTTCAAGCTCAGGTGTCCTTCAGACTTCTGGTTATTGGATTTAAGGGACTTCTTGGTAAAGCTCCCCTCTATCTGTCGGAGAGACTTAGTCAGCGAGCCGCTGTGCGCACCTTGCGGTCTAGCTCAGACAACAAATTGTTTGTGCCTCGCGTCAAGCTACAGAAATGTGGCAGGCGCATGTTTGATGTACAGTTTCCATTGCTATGGAACGCTTTGCCTCCTGAGTTGCGGGCGGCCTCGTCCGTCCTTGTTTTTAAGAGACTACTAAAGACACATCTGCTTGGTTGACTTCGCTTTTTATTGACTGTCTGCATGTTTCTGTTCTTAGTTTGATTTGTTTGTTTCTTTATGCGTCTTGTTTTGTGTGCGCCCCGGTGCCTGCGGGCTGGTCAGGCGCGTTAGAAATAAATAATAATAATAATAATAATAATGCGTGAATACACGTCAATCCGGGGTTAGTCAATAGCATTATGCTGTATAAGGGTATGGTGTAATCAATGCTTTACAGTTTACAATAAATGGCTATGTGGCAATGTCTGCGAGACTGGAATTGTCTGAATTATGGAGTCGTGTTTACGTTGTGTTGTCAGACTGGCAAGGTCTACATTATGGAGTCATGTTTACGTTGTTGTGTTGTCACGTTGTTACAAAAGTTTGAGAAGTTGTCATGCTACCCAGCTGTGTAACACGTGTAGACGTTGTCACGTTGTGTCAGTTCGTAACAGGCAGTGCCAGGGTTTATAAGATCTAATATGTTTTTTTCTTAAAAAGTTCTGTTTTAATTGTTTCCTCTGTAAAATATTGCTAAGGGGTCCCCGGAAGCGGCTGCATCACCAGGGCGCAATGCAGGGCCCGAGGAGTTTGTCCCCATTGGCTGAAGGCGGGCGGATGTCCCGCCCCCACGACGCAGGGCGTGGCCATGCGTGCCACGCCACGTGCTTTTGGGATTTTTTCTTCCTTTTCCTCAGATGGTCCGTCCAATGAGCAACGACACACCAGAGCTCTGTGACCTAGTCGTAGGAGCCCCTGGTGCCAAGGACAGGCAAGGGCCGCGGCTCGCCTTGTGGATTTTGCATACAGGCGACGCTGTCGCTGTGCTACTTCTGTGGTTGTGGTGTGCCTGTTTTCCGGACCTGACGGTTGGTGTGACGGAGGGCAGCAGGATCCTTGTCATGCAGCGAGAGGGACTGCATGGGACCAGGCCCCGGCGGGGTGTGAGGTGGAGGTGAAAGTCGAGAGCGGCGGATACAGCGCATCACAGGCGGGCTGCGTTCCAGCACCCAGTCTGCACGACGTGGCTGGTGGGCGGGGCCAGTTCCAACGGCTCGCCCAGGTGGAAAGTGGTGCATCTTTACCCTGAGGCGGACGGCGTCACTGGTCGGCTGACCAGCCGTCCTGACTTCGACGGTGCTCGGTGTAACTTGAAGAGCTAAGTATTCTTTACTTAGCACTTTTGGTTTGGTGACTCGGTGTGGTTTCTGGGTGGGGGCTCAAGACTGTGCATTTACAGTGTGTGTTTATACAGTGAACAAGTGCTCTGGTTGAAATTGGAGGGGGCTGCCCTGGCATTTGCTAATGTGGTGTGAGTATTGTGGAGTGTGGATTAGTTTTGGGAAACCGTCTATGTGTCCAATGCAGGCGCCTACAGAGGATCAGGTGGCAGTTGCATTGGCACGGATAAGGGCTGCGGGGAGGGGTAATCTTTTGGCCCAGGAGCCAGCTGGGCGCAGTGGGGTCCATGAGAGGGGGAGGCCAAAGAGGCGGTCTGCTGCTGAGGGGGTTCGAAGAGCAGTTGAGGCCTGCATATCGGCTGAGAGGAGTGCAGGAAAGAAGGCAAAAACAGGAGGAGATAAAGGGGTTAAAGACAGAGGTGATGGTGGAAAAAGGCAAGGGCTGTGCATTGAGCAAGATGGTGGTGCAACAGGCTGTTCCTAGATTGATGAGTGAGGGGCAGAGTAAAGCGAAGATTGCGCCTGAAAAATAGGATGGTGAACTTGACTCCTCTGAAGATGATTTAGTGGGGGTTGATGCAGAAACAGCAGATAGGGGAGGGGGTGCCAAGGCTTGTGGAGTGTAGTCGGATACTTCAGAGGAAGTAGGAGAGGAATTGGACGCAACAATTTGGAGTACTAAGAAGAGTAAACTGGCGAGGCAAACCGGCTGGCATGATAAGCAGGGCATACGAAAAGTGATGCGTTTCCTTGTATTTCAGTGCCTGCCAAGCGGCGTGAGGAGCGGACTGCCCTGCTGGTGGAAGAGACGGAGATGATGCCCGGGACCAGAAAGGGACAGAGCGGGCGCCGGCACATGATGGAATCATTTGCACCAGGTGAGCTCCTCAAAGATGTGTCACAAGTGTGGGGGGATTTACTGGACAAAAAGGAGAAAGAGTGGGATGATACGTTTATGGCGCAGTGGTTGGCACAGGAAAAAGAAATAAAAATGATCAGATTAAAAAGGTTAAGCATGGCGAAAGCAATGGATGAGGTGGTGGGTGAAGCCCACAAAAATGTGGAGGAAGGAATTGGGAAGCTTGCGTCCAGTATTGGTCCAAAAGTAAAAGGGAGTAGGGATGTGATTGTGGTGCAAGGTGACAGTGAGGAGTCGGATGTGGTTCTGGTGGTGCTGAGCAAAAGTTTACAGAGAGCAAAAAAGAAGATGGTAGTGGCTAAAAAGAAGGAAGTGAAGCACAGCTCAAAGTCTGGCGATGGGAGCAGTGAGGAGGACAGGAAGGATAAAAAAAAGTTTGGCCAGCAGGCTCCATTACATGGGTTTCAGGACCCCTCTAGGGACCCATTTTAACAAAAGGACCAGGAGAAGAATAGCCAAGGGTAGTTATGTGGATATTTTCAAATTGCTAAACTGTGAGATTCAGGCTAAGGAGGGGTCGAAGGAAGAGGAAAGGGAGCTGGCTAGGCGCCCACAGGTACCGGAGACTATTGAAAATTGGATGTCGGCTTTTAGCATTTATGCTGCAGTTTATCTGGACAAACACCCTAATCGGGCCCCGGACATGTTCAAATATTTAGACCTGATTAGAAATGCACAGGCAATTTTCAGGGGTTCTGCTTGGCTCCAATATGACATGGAGTTCCAAGCAAGAAAGGCGGTGCAGGAGCATATTTTGTGGGGGAGTTTAGATCAGGATGTATGGCTGACAGTCAAGACCCCGGCTCGGCCCCTGGCGTAGCACATAAGGCCAGTGGGCACAGTATACCATTTCAGCCGTTTCGAGGGCGGCCCACTCCAGGTGGAGTGGGTGGCAGGATTGGGAAACTGGGACCACATTCTTTTGGCAGTAGAGGGGCAGGAACAGCCAGTGGCCCCTGCTGGAATTTCAACAGGGGGCATGTACGAGGCCCAACTGTTGGTTCGAGCATCGCTGCTCACATTGTGGAGGAGGTCACCCCTTTGTGCAATGTTTCGGAAGTGGAGGAAGGGGGGTTGGGAGTCAGGTTGTAACCAGAAGAAGTGGTAGGGGAGTGGGACAAAAGGGCAGTTACGCCAATTAGGTTACACGTGCTCAAGCAGATGTTGGGGGACTACCCCAGGAGACAGGAGGCGAGAGAGTTGTTTGAAGGATTTCAGTCAGTTTTTAAGATACCCTATGTGGGACCCAGAGAAGGCAGGTGGGTGGCTAACAAAGTCATTGAAGGGTAAGAAAGAGATTGTGAGGGACAAGTTATTCAAAGAGGTGAAGGGTGGCAGGATGGCGGGGCCCTTTGCAGAACCACCATCGGCGCATCTGATAGTTTCTCCATTGGGCATTGTCCCAAAGAAGGCGGCTGGAGAATTCCGACTGATTCATCACTTGTCATGGCCCGAGGGCGGTTCGGGAACAATTTTACACCTGAAGAGAGCAGAGTACAATACGCGTCTTTGGATGATGCTATTTTGCGTCATTCGAGACAAAGGTCAGGGGGCGGCATTGGGCAAGTGTGACATTAAGGTGGCAATCCGGCTTTTGCCAGTTCACAAGGATGATTTTCAGTTGCTAGGGATTTGGTTCCAAGGAGGTTTCTTTGTTGACAAAGCAATGCCAATGGGTTGTTCGCAGTCGTGTGCCATTTTCGATAAGTTTAGTTGTTTTTGGACTGGGCGTTTGGCAGAGGATTGGAGGGAGTGGGGGTGGTGCACCACCTTGATGATTTTCTTTTTGTGGCATGGGACGCAGACCTGTGCTCATGTGTGGGGTTGATGGACCACTTCAGGGCGGCGTGTGCTGATTTGGGAGTGCCTTTGGCGGAGAAAAAATGCGAGGGACCGGCCACAAGACAAATTTTTTTGCCCATTGAGTTAGATACTGTGAAGATGGAGTCCAGGCTGCCTGCGGACAAATTGGCCACATTGAGGTGGTTGTTGCGCAGGGCTCATGGATGAAAGAAGATGAAGGTGAGAGAAATGCAGTGTTTGCTGGGTCATCTCAATTTTGCCTGCAGAGTGGTGGTTCCAGGAAGGACATTTGCCAGGAAGTTGGCTTTTTGCATAAGAGGGGCACAAATCACACCACAGGGTGCGCCTAACAGGGAGGTGAGAGAAGATTTGGCAATGTGGAGTGAGTTCTTGTAGTTTTTCAATGGGAGGTCGGTGTGGCTGTCTGAGGAGGTCTTTGAGTGGGATGTACAGATGTTTTCGGATGTGTCCGGTGCACACGGCATGGGTTTGTTATGGTGCAACAGATGGTGTGCAGCGGAATGGCCGGCCATGCAGCATTCAGTGGCTTTTTTGGAGTTTTTCCCAGTTTTGGTGGCGGTGTCTTTGTGGACCTGTTTGTGGAAAGACCGAAGGGTGTTGTTTCGGATTGATAACAGTGCGATGGTGGATGTACTGAACAGGCAGTCCACGATGGACCCCTAGATTTTGCGGCTGTTGCAGAAACTGGTGCTGCAGTGCTTATGTTTTAACATTCAATTCCGTGCTAAGTCTGTTCCGGGTTTGTACAATGGAATTGCTGATGTGCTGTCTCATTCACAGTGGCAGAGGTTTTGTGGATTGGCACCAGTGGCAGAGGTTCATCCGGAGGTGATCCCGCAGCATTTGGTGAACCTGGGTGTGGGTCAGCTCTAAGTTTAGTGGAAGGCTCCATTGCGGCAAGCACCATGAAAGCGTACAGACTGGCGTGAGTGGAATTCCTGGCCGGTGGTGTGGCACAGAGAGATGTCTCTCAGCAGGGGAGTATAGCACGTCATAGGGATGCTGTGGAATTTGGGATGCAGTTGGTGGGGAAGAGGCTGGCACCTGTGACCATTTCTCAGAAGTTAGCCTTTTACGGCAAAATGTTCTGGGGTTACAATCCAGTTGATAACGAAATGTTACACATGATGGATGGGCAAGAATGCATAAAAACGATTCCAAGGAGAGAAAAGGGGTCACTGTGACATTGTTTTGTTGGGTGATGGATGTTTTGGGGCGGTTTGTTACTCGAGGCATGAAGGCTTGTTGTTTGGTTGCATGTTTTCTCTGTTATTTTTGGTGCCATAAGGGTGTCAGAGTTGGTTGGGGCAAGGGTTGGCAAGGTTTGGGGATTGGGGATGTTTTTTTGGCTGAGGGGAAGTTGAGAATTAGAATACCCAAGAGTAAGACTGATCAGAAAGGTGAAGGGCGTTGGTTGTTGCTGAGAAAGCGTGGGGAAGAGAAGCTGTGCCTGGTGCGTTGTTTGGAGAAGTTTTTGGAGGGTAGGGTTTTTTTGGAAGGCCCCCTTTTCAGGCATCTGAATGGTCTGCTTGTCACTGCGGCTCAGGTTCTAGGTGTTTTGAGAAACTGTTTGAGGTTTCTGGGTATAAATCCTTTGGACCATGAGACGCACACTCTTTCTGTTTTGGTGCAGCAAGTACGGCTAGTGCAATGAGTATGAGTGAGGAACAGGTGTGGGGCCTGGTGAGGTGGCGTTCAGATAAATTTAGGCTGTACGTTAGGAATTAAAATAAAAAAATCTAAAACCAATATAGTTAGTGATTGTTTTCTGGTTACTTACATGTTTTTTCTTTTTATAGGTGGCGGTGTTTCTAGACGTTTCAGATTTTGGTTGATTGGCCACTCTATGGTGAAGTGGGCAGGGAAGCAGGCTGAGCAGAGGCCCATTGGGAAGCAATTGGGTTACAACGCGGAGGCGTTGGTGGTGTCTTGGATGGGCACTGGAGGGGTGCTTTGGGGACAGCTTTTGCCTGCACTATGTAAGTTAAGAGAGTCCACACTGGTGTCGGATGTGCTCATAGTGCACCTTGGGGAGAACGACTTAGGCAGGATGACGTGCCTAGAATTAATAAGGTTAATCAAAAAGGACTTGTTGTTGATTCGAGAGTGGTTTCCTGGCACTAAGATATGATGGACCTGTTTGCTGCCCTGAAGGGTTTGGAGGGGTGTGACGAGCTACGCTGGGGTGAACAAAGCCAGGAGGGAGGTGAATAGAGAGGTGAGCAAGTTCTGCTGGAAGAAGTTTTTTGGAGTAGTGGCACACCCTGAGCTCAAAGTGGGTTCTCCTCAGCTTGTCAGGAAAGATGGCGTTCCTCTGTCCTTTTTGGGGAAAGAATTGTACCTACTGGTGTTCGCCGAGATTGTTGACAGATTGATGCAGGCTTGGGGAGTTGGGTCTTGGTTGCGGGAGAAAAAAGGCAGGAAATAGAGGGGTGGAGCGGAAATGATGCCAGGGGGGGTGGGTCTTTTCTAGTGGAGGCAGTGGTCTGGATGGTTTTATAGGGATTTAAGTTTAGAAACAGTTTTGTTGTGTGCTTAAGGGAAGGGTTTGGTTTGTCCTTGCAAAGTTGGGGTTTGTTCAGGCAAGGAAAAGTTGGGGGAAAAGATAAAAAGAAAAGCAGTTATGCAGTTGTAAGAATTTATCACCCACGGTTTTGAAAGCAACATGATGTGTTAAGTAATATGATTTATTTATTAGTTATTATGAGTTAATTATTATGAGTTGTTTATTTATTAATGTGACTAAAGTGAGACCTTTTATATAATTTGACATCGTCTCGCCTGGTTACTTGGGGACAAAGTCTTTTGATTAAATTGCTAGTCTTTTGATTATTAATCCAAAGGCTGTTTGTAATCTTCACTGTAGAGTTTGTAGATTCTGTAGTTCAGAGTATGAGATTTGTCTCATAACAGCAGTGCCCAACCAGTAGGCGGCATGTCAGTTGCCAGCAGAGGAATAAAGGAATTGAAGAGTGTCCGGAAGCAGCCGAGCTGACATCGGATGGGCAGGTAAGAGTTTCCTTAGTTCAGGAAAGGATTCAGTGAAATATGTACTTCATTTTTTGCCTCATGCGTGTGTTATTTCACTAAAATATTTTTTTTTATTGAAAGTTTTCCAATCTCAATTTACAGTAAAAAAAAGAATTCATAACAATACAAATTTTAAAATACAATTTCATATCAGTTTTAAGTTCATTGCTTTGGGGATATATACAAGTTCATGGGACACGA
>JAWWEI010018898.1:0-11951 GCA_035583255.1 Pseudotriton ruber | reverse complement strand
CCCCGCCGGTCTCGGGCGCCACGCCGGGCGCGGTCGCCGAGGAGATGCCGCGGTCCCAGCCGCAGTCCCGCGGCGTCGCCATGCTCACGGAGCGGCGTGAGGCTTCCCGCTTCACCGGACCTGGCGGACAGCGGGTCCGGAAGGGCCCCAAGAGGCGAGGCAGGGGCCCTGTCTGCCCCGGGCGGGGATCTGTCTTCCGAACCCAGAGACGGGAGTCTCTCTTCACCCTCCCGTGACGAACGGCCAATCAGGAGGCTGGATAGCATACCACCTGACCATGACTACAAAAGGAGAAACCAGGAAACACTCGGCGTCTGTTCATTGACACGGAGGAGGTAGTGTAGTTTCTGGAGAATCTTATTCTGACTGTGAGTATAGCGTTTGACCTTTGGACTGTTCTGAGACTTGATTCTTTCATATTCCCTTGTATTGGCGTAGCTCGGTAAGGTGTTGGACCCTGGACTGTTTAATGGTATTCTTCTCTTACCCCTT
This sequence comes from Pseudotriton ruber, assembly GCA_035583255.1. NCBI lineage: Eukaryota > Metazoa > Chordata > Amphibia > Caudata > Plethodontidae > Pseudotriton > Pseudotriton ruber. The sequence goes on along the minus strand of JAWWEI010018898.1, from coordinate 11,459 downwards.
GGCCTTTGTAATTGTCCTCTCTGGTACGGACTTGGCACGTTTTGACTTGCTTCTCTGCCTCTCTAGTATCCCCATACCCCTTCTATTCCCTAAATCCTTCTTAGAGTTATTCCAAGTATCCAGTACCCTATAATACCACCTAGACCCCATTACCAAGTCTCCCTAATATCGGAGACCGGTGTCCTCCTTGCGGGGGGCTTCCTGGCGTGCCCTGGTATATCACGTGCCTGGGGTCTACCTCTGGTGAGTGTTGGGTCTCTCTCTCTAACATCGGTAACAAAAGAGAAGGGTTTCAATTATTTTGGGGTGATCTAACTTGTTCCTGTGTTTTGTCTTCACAGGTCCTCCGACCAGTGGCCCCTGGGTCCTTAGGGGAACACGCCGTCTTTTAGCAGCCCCCTGACAAGGTTTCTAGGAGCTGGCGTGTTTTTCCAATTAACATCATGGATCCTCGCTCCAAACTCGGGGCTCCTTCGCAGGACCCTGACACAAATGAACAGACCCTCCCACTAACTGTGGAGGGCTTGTCGGTCGCTCTCCAGACCCTGCAGACTCAAGTCAAGGCATGTGCCACGGCTGTCTTAGAAATACAGCAGAACCCCCCCAGAACTCTACCTCCGATCTTACCCAAGATCGAAGCCATCCCTGCGGCTCTGACCCCATTACCACGACGGTTCTCAGGGAATCCTGAGGAATACCGCAGCTTTATGGTTCAGTGTAATCTCTTATTCACCCAAAGGGTGGAGGTCTTTAATACGGATCGCAAAAAAGTCACCCAACTGATCATGCTGTTGGAAGGGAACGCCCTAAAATGGGCCGTCCCCTTTGTAGAGAGAGATGACCCCCTCTTGAACAATTACAACCTCTTTAAGGGGGAATTCGAGAATGTGTTCAACGAAAAGTCCCATTTGGGGACGAAGAGTCTTGAATTTCTGAGGATCCGACAAGGGACTCGAGATCTGATCACTTATGTCTCAGAATTCCAGTCAATGGCCTCTGAAATAGGGTGGGCAGAACCAACTCAGCTGGCCATATTTCATGAAGGCCTAAGAGAGGAATTTAAGGATTCCCTCTTGCAGGTTCATCCACTCCCGACAAACTTACAGGAGTTTATAGCCTTGGTATTACGTATCGATCATCGTCATAGTCTTCGACGTAGATCAGGGGGTTCCCGAACACGGTTTCCACCTATTTCTTTTCCCTCACCTAAACCGGCAGCAGACGAACCCATGATTTTGGGACAAATCCGACCCCCGATTACCCCGGAGGAAAGACAGAGACGAAGACAACTCCGTCTCTGCCTTTATTGTGGGGCCTCGACTCATTTTATCGGCACTTGCCCGGTACGCCCTTCGGCGGGAAATGCCAGGGCCCCTCTGGAAGGGAAAACAGAGCGGGCCAGAGACAACTATCCCAAACTATAGGCTTTGTACTTCCCCATACAAATGTCCACTTGTACATGGAATTGGAATTACGTCTTCCGGATGGAAGCTGCCTCCATAATATTTGGGCCATGTTAGATACGGGGGCCCCCGAAGTATATATTTCCAACCAATTGGTTGAGGAGTGGAACATTGGAACTTCACTTTTAACACCCCCCATAGAGGTGACGGCTGTTGATGGGACCCCTCTTGTTCAAAGAAGGCTTACCAATTCCACGGTCCCTTTAGTCATCGCCTTACCCGGACTGGTATTGTCCGCAATCAAACTGAAAATCATTAACTCTCCGTCTTTTCAGCTTATCCTCGGATTAGCATGGTTCCGATCTCACAATCCTCGAGTCGATTGGTCCATACCACAACTCACAATCCAGAATGTTGAGATCCCCTTGAAGTTTTCGAAACCAACCACACCGGTATCATTAGCGCCCCTTCTCGCGACCATACCAATAGAATACCAAGACCTTAGTAAAGTGTTTGATAAAACAGAGGCACAAGTGCTCCCACCGCATCGCCCTCATGATTGCAGGGTAGATCTCATCCCAGATTCCCCTCTGCCCCGAGGAAGAGTGTATGCCCTTGCCCCCAAGGAAGATGCGGCCTTAACGGAGTACATCCAAGATAACCTTAAAAAGGGTTTCATCAGGAATTCTCGCTCCCCGTTGGGAGCGCCCATCTTTTTTATCCACAAAAAAGACACGGTTGAGATGAGACCCTGCATTGACTTCCGTAAATTGAATCTCATTACTCATCCTGTTCGGTACCCGTTGCCCCTGATTTCAGTTCTGTTTGACCATATCGGGAGAGCTCAATGGTTTACCAAATTGGACCTCAGGGGTGCGTACAATTTGTTGCGCATCTCTGAGGGTCATGAATGGAAGACAGCCTTCTTATGTAGGCTGGGGCATTTTGAGTACACGGTTATGCCGTTTGGATTAGCCAATGCCCCAGCCTTCTTCCAATCGTTTATGACCTCCATATTCGCAGACATTTCGCTGAAGTTTGTCATCGTCTATTTGGACGATTTGTTGATCTATTCCCAAACCTTGGAGGAACACCGTCGACACGTTTACCTGGTATTACAACGCCTGCTCAAGAATCAGTTGTATGCCAAACCTGAAAAGTGCGTCTTTCATGTCCAGACGATTCCCTTTTTGGGTTATGTTATCTCCAGAGAGGGTTTTTTGATGGACCCAAAAAAGGTCCAAGCCATTATGGACTGGTCCCCGCCAGACAATGTCAAGGCCATCCAACGACTAGTGGGCTTCTTGAACTACTATAGAAAATTCATAGATGGCTTTGCCCATGTTATGGCCCCCATTACCAGCTTGTTGAAACAAGCCACTCCCTTCGTCTGGGGACCACACCAAACGAAGGCTTTTCAGATCATCAAACAATCCTTTCTACATGGCCCGGTCCTCCAGCATCCTATCCCCACACTTCCGTACCTCATTGAGTGTGACGCCTCCGATGTGGCCACGGGTGCGATTATCTCCCAAAGAGACTCTGAGGGGTATCTAAAACCTATCGCATTTCATTCCCACGTCTTCTCACCGGCGGAAATGAATTACCCAATCGCCGAACGAGAACTATTGGCCATTAGACTTGCCCTTAAAGAATGGAGACATTATGTGGAGGGGGCTGAACATCCGGTGGTTATTTACACGGACCATAGAAACCTGGCCTATTTAAAGACCGCATCCGCCACAAATCCCCGACAGATACGTTGGGCCTTATTCTTCACGAGATTTAACGTTCAGATCACATACCGACCCGCTACCAACAACACTCGCGCCGATGCCCTGTCCCGCATGCATCCAAAGACCCCAGCGGAGAAATCCAGTATGCCGTATTTCCCTCGTACTTCAATCCTAGCGACTGTAGAGGCCCCCGTGACTGCGTTTCTTGAAGATGTGAGAAAGGCCTCTGTGCAACAACTCAAACCTGACTCTATCTCCTTTCAAGAAGTGGAAGGTCTTTTTTATCATAAAGGAAAACTATGGATACCCACGTTAGCTCTCCAGGAAGAACTGGTGACGTGGTTACACCAGGCCCGCACGGTGGGACATCCAGGCATTCAAAGAACCCTGGAAATTCTGCAACGCACTTTCTGGTGGCCCCATATGGAAAGAGACGTAGAGACCTGTGTTGACGAGTGTCACGTTTGTGCCCGTTACAAGGTGTCCAGACAACCACCCTATGGTCTCTTACAACCCCTGCCAATCCCTGAGACTCCCTGGACCGCCTTGTCCATGGACTTCATCGTTCATCTCCCCCCTTCTAAGGGAAGGAAACATGTCTTAGTCATCAAGGACTATTTCACAAAGATGGTGCATTTGGTTCCGCTTAAGACTATACCCTCAGCCAAAGGGTTAGCACAGATCTTTGTGGAACACATATACCGGCTTCATGGTCTCCCGGAATCCATAGTAACCGATAGAGGGTCCCAATTCACAGCTCTCTTTTGGGTCGAGTTGTTGAAACTGTTAGGGGTCCAACCACGGTTCTCCACCTCGTTCCACCCCCAAACGGATGGAGCTACAGAAAGGTCAAATCAGGATTTGGAGCAATTCCTTAGACTCGCAGGACCCCACCAGGCAAAGGATTGGGTTGCCTCCCTACCATGGGCGGAATTCGCGCTTAATAACAGATGGCAGTCAGCTATAAAAACCACGCCCTTCCTGGCCTATACTGGCTATCACCCACGAGCACTGCCCATTCTCAAGATTCCGACCATGGTCTTGACGGAGGTTTCCTCCTTGTACAAAGACTACCGGTCTCGAATCGTGGCCATCCAAACAGCGTTGATCAAATCTCGATCAGAAATGAAGAAGCAAGCAGACAAACGACGGCGGCAAGCACCCGAGTATCAACCAGGGGACAAGGTTTGGCTCTCTTCCAAAAATATCGGAATGCCGGGACCGCTTAAGTTCAAACCCCGCTTCTTGGGACCCTTTGTGGTCTCCCACGTGGTATCTCCCCTTGCCTTACGGCTTACCTTACCAGCTTCCTTCAAGGTCCATCCTGTGTTTCACACTTCCCTCGTGAAACCGGCCTCCCCGATGCTTACAAGAACGTTACGGTCCTCGGTCTCGGTGATCAAGCAGTTCGCGGCCAGAGGAAAAGGCCCTAAGGGTGGTGTCATGTCAGGCTACGCTAGGCGTCGCCTGTCACTCGAAGTGACTTACCAGAGGGGCGCTCAGAGCGGCGCTCATCCCCGCCGGTCTCGGGCACCACACCGGGCGCGGTCGCCAGGGATTATCCAGCCCGCTGGGAGAGGCCGCGGTCCCACGACTTCGCCATGCTCACAGAGCGGCATGAGGCTTCCCGCTTCGCCGGACCCGGCGGACAGCGGGTCCGGACGGGCCCCAAGGGGCGAGGCAGGGGCCCTGGCTGCCCCGGGCGGGGATCTGTCTTCCAAACACCGCGACGTGAGTCTCTCTTCAACCTCCCGCGACGAACGGCCAATCAGGAGGCCGGATAGCAAACCACCTGACCACGCCTATAAAGGGAGAAACCAGGAAACACTCGGCGTCTGTTCATTGACACGGAGGAGGTAGTGTAGTTTCTGGAGACGATTCTTGTTCTGACTGTGAGTATTGCTTTTGACCTTTGGACTGTTCTGTGACCTGTTTCTCTCGTATTCCCTGGTATTGGCGTGGCTCGGTAAGGTGTTGGACCCTGGACTGTTTTATGGTACTTCTTGTCTTACCCACTGGCCTTTGTTACTGTCCTCTCTGGTACGAACTTGGTACGTTGTGACTTGCTTCTCTGCCTCTCTAGCACCCTCATATCCCCAAACTCCTTCTTAGAGTCCTTCCTAGTATCCATTACCCTATAACCCTACCTAGACCCCATTACTTAGTCTCCCTAATATCTGAGACAGGTGTCCTCCTTGCGGGGGGCTTCCTGGCGTGCCCTGGTATATTACGTGCCTGGGGTCTACCTCTGGTGAGTGCTGGGCCTCTCTCTCTGGAATAGGTAACAGAAGCGACGGGTTCCAAGTCTTTGGGGTGATCTAACTTGTTCCTTTGTTTTGTCTTCACAGGTCCTCAGACCAGTGGCCCCTGGGTCCTTAGGGGAGCACGCCGTCTTCTAGCAACCCACTGACGAGGTCTCTAGGAGGTGGCGTGTTTTCCCAATTAACCTCATGGATCCTCGCTCCAAACTCGGGGCTCCTTCGCAGGACCCTGACACAAATGAACAGACCCTCCCACTAACCGTGGAGGGCTTGTCGGTCGCTCTCCAGACCCTGCAAACTCAAGTCAAGGCATGTGCCACGGCTGTATTAGAAATACAGCAGAACCCCCCCAGAACTCTACCTCCGATCTTACCCAAGATCGAAGCCATCCCTGCGGCCCTGACCCCATTACCACGACGGTTCTCGGGGAATCCTGAGGAGTACCGCAGCTTTATGGTTCAGTGTAATCTCTTATTCACCCAAAGGGTGGAGGTCTTTAATACGGATCGTAAAAAAGTCACCCAACTGATCATGCTGTTGGAAGGGAATGCCCTAAAATGGGCCGTCCCCTTTGTAGAGAGAGATGACCCCCTCCTGAACAATTACAACCTCTTTAAGGGGGAATTCGAGAATGTGTTCAACGAAAAGTCCCATTTGGGGACGAAGAGTCTTGAATTTCTGAGGATCCGACAAGGGACTCGAGATCTGATCACTTATGTCTCAGAATTCCAGTCAATGGCCTCTGAAATAGGGTGGGCAGAACCAACTCAGCTGGCCATATTTCATGAAGGCCTAAGAGAGGAATTTAAGGATTCCCTCTTGCAGGTTCATCCACTCCCGACAAACTTACAGGAGTTTATAGCCTTGGTATTACGTATCGATCATCGTCATAGTCTTCGACGTAGATCAGGGGGTTCCCGAACACGGTTTCCACCTATTTCTTTTCCCTCACCTAAACCGGCAGCAGACGAACCCATGATTTTGGGACAAATCCGACCCCCGATTACCCCGGAGGAAAGACAGAGACGAAGACAACTCCGTCTCTGCCTTTATTGTGGGGCCTCGACTCATTTTATCGGCACTTGCCCGGTACGCCCTTCGGCGGGAAATGCCAGGGCCCCTCTGGAAGGGAAAACAGAGCGGGCCAGAGACAACTATCCCAAACTATAGGCTTTGTACTTCCCCATACAAATGTCCACTTGTACATGGAATTGGAATTACGTCTTCCGGATGGAAGCTGCCTCCATAATATTTGGGCCATGTTAGATACGGGGGCCCCCGAAGTATATATTTCCAACCAATTGGTTGAGGAGTGGAACATTGGAACTTCACTTTTAACACCCCCCATAGAGGTGACGGCTGTTGATGGGACCCCTCTTGTTCAAAGAAGGCTTACCAATTCCACGGTCCCTTTAGTCATCGCCTTACCCGGACTGGTATTGTCCGCAATCAAACTGAAAATCATTAACTCTCCGTCTTTTCAGCTTATCCTCGGATTAGCATGGTTCCGATCTCACAATCCTCGAGTCGATTGGTCCATACCACAACTCACAATCCAGAATGTTGAGATCCCCTTGAAGTTTTCGAAACCAACCACACCGGTATCATTAGCGCCCCTTCTCGCGACCATACCAATAGAATACCAAGACCTTAGTAAAGTGTTTGATAAAACAGAGGCACAAGTGCTCCCACCGCATCGCCCTCATGATTGCAGGGTAGATCTCATCCCAGATTCCCCTCTGCCCCGAGGAAGAGTGTATGCCCTTGCCCCCAAGGAAGATGCGGCCTTAACGGAGTACATCCAAGATAACCTTAAAAAGGGTTTCATCAGGAATTCTCGCTCCCCGTTGGGAGCGCCCATCTTTTTTATCCACAAAAAAGACACGGTTGAGATGAGACCCTGCATTGACTTCCGTAAATTGAATCTCATTACTCATCCTGTTCGGTACCCGTTGCCCCTGATTTCAGTTCTGTTTGACCATATCGGGAGAGCTCAATGGTTTACCAAATTGGACCTCAGGGGTGCGTACAATTTGTTGCGCATCTCTGAGGGTCATGAATGGAAGACAGCCTTCTTATGTAGGCTGGGGCATTTTGAGTACACGGTTATGCCGTTTGGATTAGCCAATGCCCCAGCCTTCTTCCAATCGTTTATGACCTCCATATTCGCAGACATTTCGCTGAAGTTTGTCATCGTCTATTTGGACGATTTGTTGATCTATTCCCAAACCTTGGAGGAACACCGTCGACACGTTTACCTGGTATTACAACGCCTGCTCAAGAATCAGTTGTATGCCAAACCTGAAAAGTGCGTCTTTCATGTCCAGACGATTCCCTTTTTGGGTTATGTTATCTCCAGAGAGGGTTTTTTGATGGACCCAAAAAAGGTCCAAGCCATTATGGACTGGTCCCCGCCAGACAATGTCAAGGCCATCCAACGACTAGTGGGCTTCTTGAACTACTATAGAAAATTCATAGATGGCTTTGCCCATGTTATGGCCCCCATTACCAGCTTGTTGAAACAAGCCACTCCCTTCGTCTGGGGACCACACCAAACGAAGGCTTTTCAGATCATCAAACAATCCTTTCTACATGGCCCGGTCCTCCAGCATCCTATCCCCACACTTCCGTACCTCATTGAGTGTGACGCCTCCGATGTGGCCACGGGTGCGATTATCTCCCAAAGAGACTCTGAGGGGTATCTAAAACCTATCGCATTTCATTCCCACGTCTTCTCACCGGCGGAAATGAATTACCCAATCGCCGAACGAGAACTATTGGCCATTAGACTTGCCCTTAAAGAATGGAGACATTATGTGGAGGGGGCTGAACATCCGGTGGTTATTTACACGGACCATAGAAACCTGGCCTATTTAAAGACCGCATCCGCCACAAATCCCCGACAGATACGTTGGGCCTTATTCTTCACGAGATTTAACGTTCAGATCACATACCGACCCGCTACCAACAACACTCGCGCCGATGCCCTGTCCCGCATGCATCCAAAGACCCCAGCGGAGAAATCCAGTATGCCGTATTTCCCTCGTACTTCAATCCTAGCGACTGTAGAGGCCCCCGTGACTGCGTTTCTTGAAGATGTGAGAAAGGCCTCTGTGCAACAACTCAAACCTGACTCTATCTCCTTTCAAGAAGTGGAAGGTCTTTTTTATCATAAAGGAAAACTATGGATACCCACGTTAGCTCTCCAGGAAGAACTGGTGACGTGGTTACACCAGGCCCGCACGGTGGGACATCCAGGCATTCAAAGAACCCTGGAAATTCTGCAACGCACTTTCTGGTGGCCCCATATGGAAAGAGACGTAGAGACCTGTGTTGACGAGTGTCACGTTTGTGCCCGTTACAAGGTGTCCAGACAACCACCCTATGGTCTCTTACAACCCCTGCCAATCCCTGAGACTCCCTGGACCGCCTTGTCCATGGACTTCATCGTTCATCTCCCCCCTTCTAAGGGAAGGAAACATGTCTTAGTCATCAAGGACTATTTCACAAAGATGGTGCATTTGGTTCCGCTTAAGACTATACCCTCAGCCAAAGGGTTAGCACAGATCTTTGTGGAACACATATACCGGCTTCATGGTCTCCCGGAATCCATAGTAACCGATAGAGGGTCCCAATTCACAGCTCTCTTTTGGGTCGAGTTGTTGAAACTGTTAGGGGTCCAACCACGGTTCTCCACCTCGTTCCACCCCCAAACGGATGGAGCTACAGAAAGGTCAAATCAGGATTTGGAGCAATTCCTTAGACTCGCAGGACCCCACCAGGCAAAGGATTGGGTTGCCTCCCTACCATGGGCGGAATTCGCGCTTAATAACAGATGGCAGTCAGCTATAAAAACCACGCCCTTCCTGGCCTATACTGGCTATCACCCACGAGCACTGCCCATTCTCAAGATTCCGACCATGGTCTTGACGGAGGTTTCCTCCTTGTACAAAGACTACCGGTCTCGAATCGTGGCCATCCAAACAGCGTTGATCAAATCTCGATCAGAAATGAAGAAGCAAGCAGACAAACGACGGCGGCAAGCACCCGAGTATCAACCAGGGGACAAGGTTTGGCTCTCTTCCAAAAATATCGGAATGCCGGGACCGCTTAAGTTCAAACCCCGCTTCTTGGGACCCTTTGTGGTCTCCCACGTGGTATCTCCCCTTGCCTTACGGCTTACCTTACCAGCTTCCTTCAAGGTCCATCCTGTGTTTCACACTTCCCTCGTGAAACCGGCCTCCCCGATGCTTACAAGAACGTTACGGTCCTCGGTCTCGGTGATCAAGCAGTTCGCGGCCAGAGGAAAAGGCCCTAAGGGTGGTGTCATGTCAGGCTACGCTAGGCGTCGCCTGTCACTCGAAGTGACTTACCAGAGGGGCGCTCAGAGCGGCGCTCATCCCCGCCGGTCTCGGGCACCACACCGGGCGCGGTCGCCAGGGATTATCCAGCCCGCTGGGAGAGGCCGCGGTCCCACGACTTCGCCATGCTCACAGAGCGGCATGAGGCTTCCCGCTTCGCCGGACCCGGCGGACAGCGGGTCCGGACGGGCCCCAAGGGGCGAGGCAGGGGCCCTGGCTGCCCCGGGCGGGGATCTGTCTTCCAAACACCGCGACGTGAGTCTCTCTTCAACCTCCCGCGACGAACGGCCAATCAGGAGGCCGGATAGCAAACCACCTGACCACGCCTATAAAGGGAGAAACCAGGAAACACTCGGCGTCTGTTCATTGACACGGAGGAGGTAGTGTAGTTTCTGGAGACGATTCTTGTTCTGACTGTGAGTATTGCTTTTGACCTTTGGACTGTTCTGTGACCTGTTTCTCTCGTATTCCCTGGTATTGTCGTGGCTCGGTACGGTGTTTGGACCCTGGACTGCTTTATGGTAATTCTTGTCTTACCCCTTGGTCTTTGTTACTGTCCTCTTGGTTACGAACTCGGTACGTTGTGACTTGCTTCTCTGACTCTCTAGCACCCTCTTCACCCCAAACTCCCTCTTAGAGTCCTTCCTAGTATCCAGTACCCAATAACCCTTCCTAGACCCAAGTACTAAGTCTCCATAACATCTGAGACAGGTGTCCTCCTTGCGGGGGGCTTCCTGGCGTGCCCTGGTATATAGCGTGCCTGGGGTCTACCTCTGGAGAGTGCTGGGCCTCTCCCTTGAATCTGCAACTGAAGCGACTGGTTCCAAGTCTTTGGGGCGATCTAACCTTTCCTTTGTTTTGTCTTCACAGGTCTTCCGACCAGTGGCCCCCGGGTCCTTAGGGGTGCACGCCGTCTTCTAGCGACCCACTGACGAGGTCTCTGGGAGGTGGCGTGTTTTCCCATTCACCTCATGGATCCTCGCTCCAAACTCGGGGCTCCCTCGCAGGACCCTGACAGTCGGCTATTGACTTCTTATTTATTTCTACTAATGTGTGTCTTGCTTTCTGTGACTATGTGGTTGCAGATATGAAACATGGGGATCATGCCATTATATCAGTTTCGATTGATGCTGATATAATAGGTAGAGAAAGAATGGGATATGCCCCAATCATAGCAAAAAAAAAAATCAACTTTGTTGGAGTAAATATTCCTCGGATAACCTAATACATGATGCATCATGGGCACTGTCTTTATACAACATTTTGAATTGTGACTTACTTGAGTCATGTGATATGTTTACTGATTTCTGTACCACCTTAAAAAACACCCTATGGTTTAGTGTGAAACATCAGGAAAAAAAACAGTAACAGCCAACACAGACCTCACCTAACAAGGTCAACGGATCCTTCGAAATATGTGCTAAATAACGGTGCAGGATTCTACTTTACTGTACACTTCTAAGTGTAGCAATTAACAGCATTTAAACACCGACCATGCTATGTAAAAGAACCCGAGAACCGTGCGTGGACATAAAACTGTCTATGTTAGCCACACAGGCATAACATATCACAGGACGACGACTGCTGCTGCTAAATTTTTTACTTACCTGCAGCACATGCCAAATGACTTCAGCATGCTAAAGCACACAGAAAAGGACTCCCCAAAAGCTCAGTCTAAAGATAATATAAAAACAAAGA
>JAWWEI010017790.1:0-11955 GCA_035583255.1 Pseudotriton ruber | reverse complement strand
CCTTGCCCTTTTGGATTCGGGGGCGTCTGGACTCTTTATGGATACTTCTTGGGCTGCTCTACACCAGTTAGAACCCAAACTGAAGGAGGAACCTGAGAACTTGGAGTCCGTTGATGGATCAGCCCTAATCTCTGGGCCGGTAACCCACTATACGGGTCCTTTTAGGGGACACATAGGTAATCATCAAGAGGTGCTCCTATTTGACCTAATCACCTCCCCTCGTTTTCCCTTGATACTGGGGTTACCTTGGTTTTGTTGCCACAATCCTTTAGTGGACTGGACCGAGGGTTCGCTAACGTTTAGCTCTTCATATTGCCAGCAGCACTGTTTACAAACCAAGCCGGTCACAGCTCTTTTTCTTCCTGGTCAAGAACCACAAGTCAACCCAAGGGAGCTTGTCCCCTCCGAATATCATGAGTATCTGACGGTCTTTCAAGAACCCAAGGAAAAACCTTTACCTCCCAATCGGCCCTACGATTGTCGGATAGACATACTTCCTGACAACATAGTTCCATTTTGTCAGATGTACAGACTTTCCCAAGCAGAAAAGGAAATACTTCGCAAATATCTCCAAGAGAACCAGGCTAATGGACTGATTGTCCCCTCTCATTCTCCGGCGGGAGCCGGTCTTTTTTTTATTCCCAAGTCTACAGGGGACCTCCGTCCCTGTATAGATTATAGGGGATTAAATCATATCACTATACGTGATAGTTTTCCACTGCCTCTAATTTCAGACATTCTTCACACTGTAGGGCAAGCGAAGATTTTTACCAAAATCGACCTAAGGGGTGCATACCATTTGCTACGTATACACCCTAGGGACGAGTGGAAGACGGCCTTTCGAACACCATTTGGCCTTTTTGAATACCGGGTCATGCCCTTCGGGCTCAGTAATGCCCCATCAATATTCCAGCGATTTATGGACTCGCTCTTTGCTGATATGCTGCAGAGCAGCGTAATCGTCTATCTTGACGACATTCTTGTGTTTTCTAAAACGTTGACAGAACATAAACAGCATCTACTTCAAGTTTTAAAAAGACTCAAGGAGAATCACTTGTCCTCAAAACCAGAGAAGTGCACCTTCCATGCAGACTCTGTACCCTATTTAGGATACATTCTCACAGGAGAAGGCATCAAAGTAGATCCCCATAAGGTCCAACCAATCTTAGAATGGAAAACACCTACAACCCCTAAGGAATTACAACGCTTTTTGGGGTTTGCAAACTATTACAGACAGTTTATACCACACTACTCAGCTTTGTCCGTTCAGCTGACCATCCTTTTGAGGAAAGGTGCTTTGTTTACATGGACCCTGACCCAAGAACAAGCCTTCCACCAATTAAAACAAGCTTTTTCTTCCGCCCCGATTTTGCGTCATCCGAATAACCAGGCAATCTTTATCATAGAGGCAGATGCCTCCAATTGCGCTATGGGCGCGGTACTTCTGCAAGAGCAAGAAGATGACAACATGGAACATCCTGTTGCTTATTTATCCAAGTCCTTCACCCCTGCGGAGTTTAATTACTCCGTACTCGAGAAAGAACTTTTGGCTTTAAAAATCGATTGCACTGAGTGGCGTCAGTTTATACATGGAGCTGTAAAACCGACGGTGGTTAGAACGGACCACAGAAACCTAAAGGTGTTGCAAAATGCTCAGACGTACAATTGCAGACAAGCCCGCTGGGCTTATTTCTTTTCCCAGTTCAACCTCACCATTACTTTTATTCCTGGCACACAAAATACATTGGCAGATGCTCTCTCCAGGAAAGATCAATGTCCACATTTTGTGCCCGAACCTGTGCCAATTCTGCAACAACAATTTTGCCATTCCCTTATTTCCCGCATACGAGATACAGTTCCTACAGCTCAGGCGGTACCCCAGGGTTTGGTCTACAGGGAGGGATTTTGGTATCACGCCTCCCAATTGTTCGTTCCAGAACAGCCTGAGCGTCTTGAGTTGTTGAGGCTACATCATGACAGTCCCGTGGCTGGACATAGAGGAATCTCTAATACCTTTGAGTTCCTCTCCAGAAATTATTGGTGGCCCTCGATGAAACAAGGCGTTCAGGATTACGTCTCTTCATGTGCCGTTTGTGCTCAAGCTAAGTCCACCCATAAGGCTGCTACGGGTGAACTTCAGCCCATCCCGGTTCCAGATCGTCCCTGGACTACTATCTCAGCCGATTTCATCACGGGTTTACCCCCTTCGGAGGGTTACACAGTAATTCTTGTAGTGTTAGACCACTTCACAAAAATGGCTCACTTTGTTCCCCTACAAAAAGAACCTTCTGCCAGTCAAACTGTTTTTTCTTTTCTTAGAGAAGTATTCCGGCTTCATGGTCTTCCGACGAAAATCATTACGGACAGGGGACCACAGTTTGTCTCCCGTCTGTGGAAACAACTGTGTACTCTGTTAGGTATCCAACCAGCCCTTACTTCAGGGTTTCATCCTCAAACCAATGGGGCTACAGAAAGACTGAATTACACCCTAGAACAGTACTTGCGCTGTTTTGCTTGTTCTTTGGATACCTCTTGGTCTACCTTACTCCCTATCGCGGAGTTTTCCTATAATAATTCCATGCATTCTTCTACTCACATGACTCCGTTCTTTCTGATGACAGCTCATCATCCGTTGGCCTTTCCCACCGATATGTTACCCGCTTCAAACCCATATCCTTCGATTCAAGCATGGCATACACAAATAGCTCAGACCCAAACAGTGGCAAAACCCACCTTACAGGACCAAAAGCAACGCATGAAGACCCGTTATGATCGGCCGCACCTGCCGACTCCACCCTATAACGTACAAGATCAAGTCTGGTTATCTAGCACTTTCCTTCCTAAAGATAAGATAGGAACCAAGCTAGCTCCACGGTTTTTAGGACCCTTTCGTATCCTGGAGATAGTGAACCCTACGGCTTTTAGGTTGGCTCTGCCCCCGACCTGGAGAGTCCATCCGGTCTTCCATGTTTCCCAATTGAAGCCGTTCTCTGCAGGGCCTTTTCCAGGACGGGGTCCTGCCAGACCTCCCCCACTTACCATAGGTTCAGAAGAGGAATATGAGGTGGAGCAGGTTCTAGACTCTCGTTACTCGAGAGGGACGCTCCAGTATTTGATTCATTGGAAGGGCTATCCCATAGCAGAGCGTACTTGGGAACCGGTACAGAACCTTCATGCTCCTCGGTTGCTTCGTCTGTTTCATCGGCAGCACCCAGAGAAGCCCGGCGGTCTTCATGGTAGGGGGAATACTGTTATACACGCGCCTCTGGTCCTGCCTCCCACAGACTGCGGTCAGCTCCCTGCCAGGAGATCTCCCAGATCGTCTAAAAGTTATTTGGAACTGTTCTCAAGAGAGTGGAACTCAACCCACCTAGGTTTTTCTTTCTGGCAGGGACGTTGAGCTAGCTTCTGTGGTTTGGAGGTTTCCGGGTGACTCCCTCTAATTACGTGTCCGTACCCTTCAGCAGCAGCAGTCAGGGGCATGGTGTGGGAAAAGCCTCCGAGTACTGGGGGCATGAGGGGGAGTGTCCCTGAGGATGGGCGTAGCTTCCTTGTTCACTAACTCTCCCTGACTGAGGGGGGGGGGGGCAGATCGGCTCCCCCCCAGCCGCCACCCAACCACTATATTAACGGGAAATTAATTTTTTTACAAAAAAACGTGCAGTTTCAACATACAATACTTCCATTTGTAAAGCCCACTGTGGATTACCATGTTTTACTACTTTTGACATTTTATTGACCTTTGCTCTTCATGTGTAATGTTCTTAGATAGGATTACTTTGGATGAAGATGTGAAGTGTTGTGTTGCTATTTGCAATACCTTTTGGTGGTGTGTAGATAGCTGTTTCATTTCCCCACTGTTTTACTGGATGTGCCATAGCGTATCGTACAGGTGTATCGGTTTATAGTGCTTATTATGCTTTCCATAATGTTTTCCCATAATGGCGTATTATTGGTGAGGTATGATGTTTAACCATTTTCAAATAACTTCTCAGTTTACCCAATTTACCACGCTGTATAATGACATTATGACTAATTACAAAAGTATGTATGCATGTTGTTGGGTCCACTAACAGTGACATTATGCATCAATATCTTCATTGTAGTTTGCTAGGTGTGAGATTTTGAGATTTAATACATTTCATTCATTATCATTTTTCCCATCATTGTTGGTGTTTTTGATTCACTGACAATTAGATTACTGCCTTTTTCCTCTACAAATTATTAGTGATGTGATCATGACCCCTTGTGGTTATTACGTGTATTTACTATGCTGTGTATTAACTTTGTTTTATTTATTATTTATTTTTTACGTCTTATGGCGGATTGCCGTTTGACGTTTTATTTTTTATGGGCTCGAGTGGGACGTGGCATGTCTGGCTCTGCTGGAGATGTGGTGTCCCACTGTGCCCATTATGTTTCACAATGGGGAAGTATCAGAGTGACATTTATGCATACTTGCATTCAACACGTTAGCTTCTGCTTGTGTGTTACTTCATTTACCACAATGCAGTTCGGTTGAAAATACTATCGTGATTTATTACTGATTAAGAGGCGTCGCCTCTTGTGAGAACGCCATTGCGTTCGTGCATCGGTGAGCGCTGGAACCTTTGTTGGTCTCCCGTGCCACTGCCGAAGAATTGCTTAAACTTTTATGACATCTTTGTAAGGTAATTGCATTTTTCATTTGCATTGCATAAACTTGTATTGTTTTTGTTGATTGGAGCGTGAATTCATGTGGGGGAATTCAGTATGTATTTTGGTATTTTTGCTGGCAAACGTTTTTGGCAATGGTGAAAGTGTGGGCTAACTAAGCTAGTCTTTTGCTAGCTTTAAGTTTAGCGTGTTGTAAAGTTATATTTTGTCATTTAGAAATTTAGCGTGAATTCATGTGGGGGATTGCAGGATGGATTGTGGTACTTCTGCTGGTGAATGCCCGTGGTAATGGTGAAAGTGTGGGCTAATCAAGCTAGTTTTTTGCTAGCTTTGAGTTTAGTGTGTTGCAAAGCCACATTTTGTTATTTAGAAATTAAGCATGGCAATTGTGTGTTTCATAGCAATTGTTTGGACAAATTAACATCTGACTTTGATGTGGTTCATTTCTGTTTATTCTGCAAGGATGGCACTTGGGGAACGTGGTGCAGAGCGTAGCATGTATTTTTTGCAATTTGGTTTTCATTTTTGAGTTTACAATTGTGTTAAAAATGTTTTTTTGATTCTATTTTTGTAGATGCTGAATAAATGTTTTATATTGCATTGTACTAATCTGAAGATGGGACGAACTCCCGAAACGCGTTATTTGTGAACCTGCTACTTTTTGCAAACAACTACTAAAGTGGCTTATGAGTTCTGTTCAATGCACTATCTTTTTACATTTTCAATAAAAAATCCTTTTTCAATACATGGAAGCTACCGATATTGAACTTCAATTTTTCTGCTCAGTTGATTTTCATAAATATTACGTCCCACGGCTTGCCACGTGGTGGATGTTTATGTGTGCCCGCCTTGGGTAATTTCTACGTTACCCTTCTTGTTTGCTCATAGTTTTGTTGCCTCATTGGTCCCTTGAGGCTAATTTGGGCGGAGCACCGAATCTTGGATTAAGAGATTTTATTCACTTAACCTAATATATCATACAGCACAGACCAGAGTGCGGTCCTTTTCTCCAATTTTTCGCAATTTTTGGGGACCATTCTCAAGGACGAGCACCTATATTTATTCATTTGTAATACAAGAATAGATTATGTCTCTACGAGATATTGGAGCACTAACAGATAAAGCTGCGGCTATTCTTTCCTTCTCATCAGAAGATGCAGATTCTATTTTGAAGTCGTTTGCAGATCAAGGGCTTTTTCTCAATAGTGCACCTAAAACAGCATCTATCACACAATTAGAGACTTTACTCAAGAAGAAAACAAATTTGCAGTTACATGCGATCACATTAAGTGAATACCATCGAATAAAAAGGATCCCAAGAGGTTTGAGGATTCTCATGCTCCCATCCCTTTGCAGATACAGAAAGGGATTTCTCAATAAGTGGAGAGCTGTCCTTAATAAATGTTCACTTGACTTAATTCTGTTAACTGTGCAAGAACTATCTACACACATTGCGGAACTGGATGGTGATATTATTAAAGTTAATGAAGCATTGCAGTCTATTACTAAAGAGGAGGATTGGGCTCAGGTTGCAGCAGAACTAACAGTAACTATTGAGGCATATAAAAGTGACTTACAGAAAACTAAGGTGCGGAAGTTCAGACGTGATACCATAGACTACGCCAAGGACGAAGTGTATACCTGGTTTGAGAAATACAATCAGTCCAAACAAGTACAATTTGTCTCTCAACAAATTATTCCATCTAGACAACCAGACAAATCATCTTCAGACTTGTCTTCGAGGGACAGTAGTGATACAGAAGCAGTTAATTCACTTATTCCTGTGAATACTACTTCCTTGGTAGTAGTTCCAACAGATATTAGGGTGAGACCGTTAGAACAGAATTCATTAGTTTCTTCACAAGTTGCTTCGACAAGTTCTGATCCAACTCCGAAAACTACGAGTCAGACAGCTTTTTTAGGCCAGGACGGAGGAGGAAAACGAGGAGGGGCGGCAAAAAAAGCAAACACAATTCCAGGGCAGTGGGATCTCAGATCAAAATCATAAATTTGAGTGATACTCCGCTTTCTTCCAACCAAATCAAAGCATTACAGAAAGGCTTATCCTTTGTTCCTACGTTTAAAGGTGATAAGTTCAAAACCAAGATTGCTCTTTTCAAATTGTTTAGGAAAATGTCCTTAAAACAATTTTTTGCCACACATGAATTTGAGCCTCCTATTGAACATAGGTATAGACAAATGAAACCTGGTAGCACTTTCTATCCTGAAACCAACAATAAGGTATTAGCTGCATTTTTTTCTAAAGTTAATCAGGAATTCAGCAAATGCAAGTTTAAAACACCTCCCCTTTACAACATGTCTAAACAAGAAAAAGAAGCTCTTGTTGAGTTAAAATCTAATAATAATTTGACAATAAAACCTGCAGACAAAGGGGGTGCTATTGTTGTTCTTAATAAATTTGATTACATCTTTGAGGCCAACAGGCAGTTATCTGAAGTAACTACATACAGATTGTTGGACTCAGATCCTACACCTATTTTTAAAACACAAATTAAACAACTGCTTGATTTGGCAGTAGATGCAAATGTTATTACAGAAGCAACAAAACATGCTTTGAGCGTAGAGAATCCGATTGCACCAATATTATATCTTCTACCTAAAATCCATAAGACCTTAGTGTGCCCCCCTGGTAGACCGATTGTCTCTGGATGTGGCAGTCTCTTTGAGCCTTTGGCGAGATTTATAGATTCCGCTCTACAACCGATTATTGTCAAATTACCCACATATTTGAGGGACAGTACAGCTTTTATGGCCAGACTAGAAAATTTGGAGCTGAGCTCAGAACAGTACTTAATAGCAAGTATAGATGTACAAAGTCTTTATACTTCAATTCCGCAAACAGAGGGATTAACTTGTGTGAGAAGACTATTGAATGATTTTCCACAGGATAATAATCCAACTGACTTTCTTTGCGAATTATTGGAATTAGTACTATCAAGAAACTTTTTTAGGTTTCAAGAACGATGGTTCCTCCAAATACGTGGAACTGCTATGGGGTCACCTGTTGCTCCGAGTGTAGCAAACACGTTCATGTTCTATTTTGAGCAAGATCATGTACTTAATAATCGAGATTGGTCCCCTCTGATTGTGGATTGGTGTCGATACATTGACGACATCTTTGTAGTATGGAAAGGGTCAGAAGATACATTCTTGTGCTTTATAACCTGGTTGAATTCAATACATACAGACATTAAGTTCACACATGTCATTGGTAAGCCTTCAGTTCCGTTTTTGGACACCTTAGTTAACCTTAGTGACAACAAATTCTCGTTTAATCTTCATCGAAAACCAACAGATACCTTTAGTCTACTACATGCCTCTAGTAGTCATCCAGCGAACACAATTCGGGCATTGCCACGCAGCCAATTTTTGAGACTGAGAAGAATTATCACTGATGACAGTGATTTTGATGATAATTCAAACACCTTAATTGATGCTTTAGTATCACGAGGTTACAATAAAATTGATCTTCAGAATCAACGTGACGAAGTGAGTCAATTGCAAAGGACAGAACTACTTAACAAACAAGAACGTACCAAACCGGATCGGTTAATCTTTGTGAATCAGTATAGTTACAATAGTCACAAAGTAAATCAGATTTTGCATTCTAATTGGCAATTTTTACATAACGATCCAGAACTCATGGCTTTGTTCCCCAATCCTCCAATGACGGCCTATGAACGTGGCCCAAACATCAGAGATAAAGTTGTGACGTCAGATTTGAAGAGCAGTTCACATCGTCAATCTGTTCTACAAACTAAGAAAATGGGCACATACCCCTGTTTATCTTGTAGTAACTGTAATTTCGTAATAAAAGGTCCAGTGGTGTTACATCCTTTGACCGGGGAAAAAATCATGATGAGAGACCATTATACCTGCAGAACTGATCACACTATCTATCTACTCAAATGCCCTTGCGGATTGGGATATGTAGGACAGACAAGCAGACAGACCAGAGAAAGGATCAATGAGCACCGGAGTGCGATTCGTACAAATAACAGCAAGTCACCGGTGGCTCGTCATTTCAATGAAAAAGGTCATGCCGTAAACCAGCTGAGATTTCAAATCCTAGAACATATTCCACTACACACAAGAGGTGGTGACAGAGATTTGAAATTGTTACAGACGGAAGCATATTGGATCGATCGCCTGCAGACATTGCATCCGAGGGGCATGAATGACAAATGGTCATTACATTGTTTTTTATGATGTTCCAAGACGGAGTTACAACATGGAAGATGGCGGTCATGCAATGGGGTATCGTATATGATTTGGTGGTTGATATACGTGTTTCATCTTTGTGATACTCTTTGATTATGATTGAGCTTTCACTTGTTGATATGCTGCTCAATTGATGAGTATTTGTCTTGGTTAAAAAATTCTTTTACGAAAAAATGTGCAGCTTTAACATACAATATTTCCATTTGTAAAGCCTACTGTGGATTATCATGTTCCACTATTATTGACATTTTATTGACCTTTGCTCTTCATGTGTAATGTTCCATTGCTTTACTGGACAGGTGTACTGGCTCAGAGTGCATATTATGTTTTCTATAATGTTTCCCATAATGGTGCATTATTGGTAAGGCATGATGTTTAATCATTTTCAAATGACATCTTAGTTTACACAATTTACCATGCTGTACTATGATTCTATGATTAACCACAAAAGTATGCTTGTACGTTGTTGGGTTTACTAACATTGATACTATGCAATAATTTCTTTATTGCAGTTAGCTAGGTGTGAGATTCTGAGATCTAATATATCTCATTCATTATTATCCTTTACTACTGTTGGTGAATTCTTCTTAACATTATTGGTGCTTTTGAGTTACAGACAGTTGGATTACTGGTCCTCTCTTCCTACAAATCATTAGTGATGTGATTATGACCCCTTGTGGCCATTGCGTGTATTTATAATGCTGTTTACTTATTTTGCTTCATTTCTTACGTCTTATGGCGGATTGCCGTTTGACGATTAATTTTTATGGGCTCGAGTGGGACGTGGCATGTCTGGTGTTGCTGGAGATGCGGTGTCCCACTGTGCCCATGATGGTTTACAACAGGGAAACATTAGAGTGACAATTATGCAGACGTGTATTCAATACGTCAGCTTCTTGGCTGTGTTACTTCATTTACCACAATGCAGTGCGGATGTTTGACATACCACTGATATATTACTGATTAAGAGGCGTTGCCTCTTGTGAGAACGCCATTGCGTTCATGCATCGGTGAGCGCTGGAACCCTTGTTAGGTTTACCGTGCCACTGCATAAGAATTGATTTACTTTCATGACATCTTTGAAAGGTAATTGCATTTTCCACTTGTATTGTACAATTTTACGTTGTATTTGTTGGTTGCAGCGTGAATTTATGTGGGGGAATGCAGCATGTATTTTGGCGTTTTCCTTAAGCATAGCATGTTGTAAAGTTATGTCATTTAGAAATTTAGCGTGAATTTATGTAGGGAATTGTAGGATGGATTGAGATGTTACTGCTGGTGAACGCCCGTGGTAATAGTGAAAGTGTGGGCTAATTAAGCTAGTTTGTTTGCTGGCTTTGAGTTTAGCATGTTGCAACGCTATATTTTGTTATTCAGAAATTAAGCTTTGAGTTTAGTGTGTTGCAACGCCACATTTTGTTACTCAGAAATTAAGCATGGCAATTGGGTGTTTCTTAGCAATTATTTGGATAAGTGAATATTTGATTTGGATGGGGTTTATTTCTGCTTATTTTGCAGGGATGGCACTTGGGGAACGTGATGCAGAGCGTAGCATGTATTTTTTGCAATTTGGTTTTCATTTTCAGTTTATAATTGTGTCAAAAATGTTTTTTTATTTTATTTTTGTAGATGCTGATCAAATGTTTTATATTGCATTGTACTAATCTGAAGATGGGACGAACTCCCGAAACGCGTAATTTATGAACTTGCTACTTTTTGCAAACAACTATTAAAGTGGCTTATGAGTTCTGTTCAATGCATTATCTTTTTCTACATTCTCAATAAAAAATCTTTTTTCAATATATGGAAGTTATCGACATTGAACTTTAATCCTGCTGTTCAGTTGATTTTCATAAGTATTACGTCCCACGGCTTGCCATGTGGTGGATGTTTATGCGTGCCCGCCTTGGGTAATTTCTATATTACCCTTCTTGTTTGCTCACAGTTGTGTTGCCTCATTGGTCCCTTGAGGCTAATTTGGGCGGAGCACCGAATCCTTGATTACGAGATTCTATTAATTTAACCTAAATATACCATATATCACAGACCAGAGTGCGGTCCTTTTCTCCAATTTTTTGCAATTTTTGGGGACCATTCTTAAGGACGAGCACCTATATCTATTCATTTGTAATACAAGAATAGATTATGTCTCTACGAGATATTGGAGCACTAACTGATAAAGCTGCGGCTATTCTTTCCTTCTCATCAGAAGATGCTGATTCTATTTTGAAGTCGTTTGCAGATCAAGGGCTTTTCCTCAATAGTGCTCCTAAAACAGCATCTATCACACAATTGGAAACGTTACTTAAGAAGAAAACAAATCTGGATCATACAGAAATGGACTTCTAAAGCCTATGTACACTCCACCACTGCATATATTAGTCAAACTGCAAATAGTATTCAATTCCAAGTTCATCATAAAGACTCATGAAACATAGCCTAGATCATGATTTAGTGCCATGATCTTACAACCATTAAATTGACACAACCATGAATGATAATACTGGAATTCAGCCGACAGAAGATTTGACCCAACCAAAGAGTTTTAATTCTGGATTAGCCCAAAGAGGTGGTGAACCAAGCCAGGGGTGTAAGTTCTGGACCAGCCCAGATAGGAGGTGACCCAAGCCAGGGTAAAATTCCTGAAGCACCAAGGAATTATGACCCTGTCCTGGTGGAGAATACAGGAACAGAGTTATGATTTGGAGAAGGGGATCCAAAGCCTGCAGCCATATTGAAGATGCAACCAAGAATCGTGTTGAGAATTGATTTACAACCTAAGAAGGTGGTGAACCGAGGAAATGACGTGAGGAGTCGTTCTGCAGCCCATGGAACAAGCAACATGAAGATCGGGATGAAAATTCAATCTACAATCCCATGGAGGAGGTGACCTGAAGATTAGGAGAACATTTTGATATGTAGTCCCAGAGAGGAGCAGCCCAAGGTCCAGTGAGGATAGGACTACAGCCCACCGAAGCAACCCAAAGGTTCGGGTATGAATTTAATCTTAATGTGCAGTTCCAGGAGGCGACCAGGTTAAGAATGTGGCTTATTGTT
>JAWWEI010016683.1:0-11969 GCA_035583255.1 Pseudotriton ruber | reverse complement strand
TCAACTAAATTCAGAGTTATACAATATAAATATTTGATGAGAAGCTATTTGACTCCACACAAAATACACCTTTTTTTTTTTTTTTTTTCAAATAATTTTTATTATTTTCAACAGGGCTCAACATATACATCATATAATAATCAATGGAAGTATGAAAATCATCATATTAGAGAGGACAAGAGGTTGTTACAAACATTGTGTGTCATGTGAATCAATACAATAGCCATCATTGAAAAACACCTAGGTCACAGGTCAAACTGATAAGGATTGGTTAAGACATATCATGGTAGTTGCTGAGAGACAAAAACACATGTGTAGAACATTACTAAGTAGAAGCAAAGCCAAATAGCTCTACCAAGTGGGGCGTAGACCTCTAAACGTGTCCACAAGGTTACACCACAACTGAATCTTAACTTCCTTGTTGGCAGAATAGGGAAAAGTGCGCATTATAAAGGTGGTATTGTTTAAGTGATTAATAAACAGTTTATACCATTTTAAAATTACAGGGGGTGAGTTGTGATTCCACGCGTGAGCTAAGGACTGCAGCATAGTTACGCTTGCAAGTTTAGCAAATCTAGCTAGCAGTTGGAGCTCGGTGTTGTCAGGGAACAGACCCAGTATCCAGACAGTGGGTTCCGAAGCAAAAGTTACAGATAACGTTTCATTGATAAGAGACATCACTTCAGCCCAAATCGAAAAAAGTGCAGGACAGTCCCACAATAAGTGTAGAAAGGTCGGCGAAGGACACCTGCATTTATAGCAAATATCCAGGCTACCAGGATAAATAATCGCAAGTTTACTAGGCGTCATGTATGTCCTGTTTAAAACATGGAAATAAATCAGTCTCAAGTGTGTTGCCATTGAAACCTTTCTAACGTTCTCAAGAGCTCTTACCCATTGCCCGTCAGTCAGTTCCATCCCTAAGTCTGCTTCCCATTTCAAGCGTATGTGTACAGTTTGCGTATCTTTTAATTCAATCAATTTGTTGTATATTACCGAGACCGCCCCCCTACCTGGCGAAGAGTTCAATAAAGTCATCAACAGGGGTGTTTGAAGAGGTTCCTCAGATATAGCAACCCATTGGGCAATGGCAGCGCTACGCAATGCCATATAATGCAAATAGTGGCCCTCATGTATTCCAAATATAGTACGTAATTCAGCGAAAGTGAGAAATCCACTCTCATTAAACAAATCGCCCATTCGTCTGCAGCCTTGTGAAATCCATTTAGTGAAATCAAAATTAGTGAGCAGGGTTTCAAAGTTCGGAATAGCCCATAGATCCGCATCTGGGGCATAGATATGAGTTATATGGAATCGTTTGACAGCTAATTCCCAACAGTGTTTCACTGATTTGACAACCAAAGGCCAGTCTTGCAGTTTGCATGACCCATTCAACAAGTATCCTGATAAAGGAATAGTATCATGTGTGGGGTCTACTAACCATCTCTCAAAGGAGTCATTGTTTTCAAACCAGTAAATTGCATTATGTAAATGTGCGGCCCAATAGTACATCTCAAAATCTGGCAGTGCAAGACCACCTGAGTCCAAAGGTAGCATTAGTCTGGCCAAGGATACTCTGTGTCGTCCCCCTGCCCAAAGGAAGGACGTAATTGTCGCATTTAGTTTACGAAACCATGAGGGTGCTATTATCAGTGGGAGAGTATTAAAATAGTATAAAAAGGACGGGAGCACTACCATCTTAATCACTGAGATGCGACCTGAGAGCCTAAGTGGTAGAGACGCCCAGGTATTCAGTTTGGTAGTAAATGTATGTAGTAATGGGACAATGTTCAAATCAAAGGCATCCATATGCGAGTGAGTCACCTGAGTGCCCAAATATCTGAAGGGACCTAGTGTCCATTTTACCCCTAGATCGGGCAGAGAGGCTAAAGGTGTCGACCTCAAGGAACCTAAAGGCATCAACCAAGACTTTTCTGTGTTAATGCTCAAGCCTGAATGAGCACCATACCGTGCCAAGAGTTCCAATATTCTCGGGACATTGCGTATCGGGTCGTAAATATAGAACAGTATATCATCAGCATACATGGATACCAAATGTATCCGGTTATCGATCACCACCCCACAATCCAATAATTTGTCTCTGAGGAGGCAGGCCATGGGTTCAGCCACCAGTGCATAAAGTCCTGGCGACAGAGGACAACCCTGTCGCGTGCCACGTTTAACTTCAAATGGCCCGGAGACACAGTCGCCAGTTTTAACTCTGGCACTAGTGGACGAATAGATTAAGTGCAGCCATTTCATAAAGGTTGCGCCAAAGCCAAATAGAGACATCGTCTCAAACAAGCAGTCCCAATTTACTGTATCAAAAGCGCGTTTCGCGTCTAATGACAAGATGGCATATGGACCTTCTGCTGACGATAAGTTCTCAAGTACATGATATAACCTGCGGATATTATAAACAGTTGTGCGACCTGGTATGAACCCAGATTGATCTGAGTGAATAAGGGAAGGGAGAGTAGCTTTCAATCTATGTGCCAATAATGAACCCAATATCTTGACATCGACGTTTAACAAGGTCAATGGCCTGTAGGATGTTATGTCTACATGGTTTTTGCCCTGTTTCAGCAGCAAGGTTATGAGGCCCTCTGACATTGAAGATGGCAATTGTCCCGATACGAATGAGCGTGCAAACACTGAATGTAGCTGTGGTAAAAGTATATCCGAAAAAGTGCGGTAATATTCCACCGGGAAGCCATCCGGGCCCGGTGTTTTGCCTAAGGAAAGAGTATGAGTAGCCTCTTCTACCTCCTCCAGTGTAATCGGAGCCTCTAGGGATTCTAATAATGTAGGGGGTATGGAAGGAAGTGGAACACCCTGTAACATTTCTGTGAGAGTTTCAGATGCAGATCCCTCCTCGCGGGAATATAATGCAGAAAGATGGGTTGCGAATATTCTATTCACAACTGCCGGCGTTCTGTGCATCATTCCAGCACCATCCTTAATGGACGTGATGATAGTTCTAGGTTTGTCAGACCTAAGTAGCCACGACAGAGCTTTCCCAGGTTTACCATATTCCTTAAACTGCCTTTGTTTATAGCAAGTGTAGTCAAAGAGAGATAGCCTATCCAGATCTGCAGAGTGCTGAGTTTCAAGTGTCGTATATCTAAGCATTTGTGAATGAGTGAGTGGCATTAATGACTGCAAGAGACAAAGTTCCGTCTCCTGCGTTTTAAGTGTTTTCAATAAAGATGAGCGAACCCCTATCTGGGTGCTCATACAGACACCTCGGATCACAGGTTTCATGGCATCCCATGTCAAGGAAGAGGAGGTTTCAGGTGTCAAATTTTCAGTAAAATAGTTCTGCAATGCTGTTCGCACTGTATCCACAAATGCTTCATCACTTAACAAAGCAGTATTCATCCTCCACATAGGTATGGGGGTAATATCTCTAGTAAGTTTCAGTGTAAAAATGCAAGGAGCGTGGTCAGACAAATGACGGTACAGGATTGTACAATCTACACATTTCGGTGAGTGTTCCCTACCAATAAAAAAATAGTCCAGTCGTGTAAGTGTGGCATGAACAGGGGATGCAAAGGTGTAGTGAGATTTACCAGGGTTGTGTATTCGCCACAGGTCTACCAAGTCCCAATCATTGCATATGGCATGTAATGCTGCAGATTTCTTCGAGATCACTATAGGGTGTGAGATCGGGGATCTATCTACCGCTGCATCATACACGCAGTTGAAATCTCCACCCCATATTAAAAGGGAGTCGCGCCAGTGTGACCATAATTGCTGCAAAGATGCAAAATACTCAGAGTCATCAACATTGGGCGCATAAACATTCACTATGCAGATTTCCATAGATTCTAGGAGTGCATGTAAAATAACATATCGGCCCTGGGGGTCGAGTACAGTGTCCAAGATCGTAATCGGAACCTTAGATGACAGCCATATCAAGGCACCCCTCGCGTGCTTAGAATAGTTGGTTCCCACTAGCGTGCCTCCCCACCTTCTGCGTAACCTCAGCAACTCAATATCTTCCAAATGTGTTTCCTGCAACAGCGCGATTGACACTCCGTGCGACTGTAAGTGTCGTTTTACTCTCATACGTTTCACATAAGAACCCAAGCCTCTCACATTCCATGTCATGATCTTGTAGTTACCCATAATTGCGTAAATAAACAAGATCAGTAAATAAGTAATACATATGATGTCAGTTCAAAGCCCGAGTTAACACTAACAATAGCTAAAACAAAAATTTGTCACAAATATTCTCAATCCAAGCAAAACAACTTACACTGTTAAATATGTATAGTCTAGATGCCCACACCAATCCCCCTCCCGGTCCAAAGACGAGCAGACTAGCCAATAATATATTCATACAAAACAGCACAATCAGACCATTACCAACTGTGGCAAAAAACTAGCCACAAAAGAAAGAACAACTTCTAGTGGCCACCCACTATAAACAAGCACATCTCAGCGGAGAAATGCTAGTTGGATACAGAATGTAGTGTGGTACAGGCCGAAAACATGGGAAAATCCCAAGGCTAGTTATATGCAAGAAGAGATCCTAAGTCCAGATCCTGAATAATGCAGTTATCATTTGCTCAACGCATTCCCAACTTTTCAATTAATATCTATTGTTATCATTATAAGGTAAAAAGCACCCACAGCACAGATAAAGGATACTGTATTAAGTCCCAGTTTGCAATAATGGGTTTCACAAAATACGGCAATGGAGCCGGGGGTTGAGCATGCTTTTAGCGTGAACGCTATGATTTGGATGTGAAACAATTATCATCACTACTGTGATGATAGTGCAGGCAATGATTCATCAGACTGCGTTACTAGGGGCATGTTTTCCTGAGTTAGGGCAGTGTTGTGGGTCCTGCCATCCAAAGTCATTATTGTGCTCTTGGGATCCGAGTGAGAGGAGGTAATTGCGTCTTCAGCCTCCTGAAATGTATGTGGAAAATGCGAAGTGTGCTGTGATGAATTTTTCGAAGACTTCCTACATATTGGGGTGCCAAGGGTCTCCAGTGCGGGAAAGTTCTGGGAGTCCATCCAATCCGACACTTCTTGGGGTGTCGAGAAAAAAAGGGCCCTACCTCTATGCAGCACCTTCATCTTAGCTGGAAATAGTAGCATATATCTTATTTTCTTGGTTCTGAGGCGAATTTTGATCTGATCAAAGAGCTTGCGAGAGTTCTGCACTTTAGATGTATAGTCCGGAAAGGCCAATACCTTGGCATTCTCAAGTTTTGCAGGACCAAATTTGCGAAAGTTGGTAAGTATTGCTTCCCTATCTTTGTGGTGTAGGACCTTAGCTATAATGGGGCGTGCTGGAGCTCCTGGAGCTGGGGGAGGCACTGGAGCCCTGTGTGCGCGTTCTATTGAAAAAAAAGGAGAGAGGTCCGAGCCCATCATGTCTCCAAGGAAGTTTTCCAGAAAGGTAGAGCAGTCCTTGCCTTCCATTCTCTCAGGGACGCCCACGAAGCGAATATTGTTACGTCTTGATCTGCTTTGAACGTCATCCAGGCCTGTCTCCAACAGCGTAATCTTGGGCATCACAGTTGATAGTGATGAGGTCAGTGACTCCAGTTTCCGTTCCAGGTCCAGGACTTTGCCACACTCCTTTCGCAGTTGGTCTTTCGTGTTGTGCAGGTCAGCTCTAAGCAGCATAAGTTCAGACTGCTGCGCTGAGATGGTCTGCGTGTACTCTGTTCTGAGAGCCATTACTTGAATATGTAATGATTCCAGCGTGAGAGAACACTGTGGAGTGGGTGGTGACTCCTCAGGAAAGGAAGAGGGCTCAACCATGTGGGGGGTGATATCAGCCTCTACTTCCTGTACATGTGCATTTTCATCCGACTTTCGTGTGGGCGGTAATGGGTGAAAAAAAGTTTTAATTGGTGAAGCCTCACCCTGATGTTTACGGGGTGTGCGTCTGTTAACCCGGCCCATTTTAGCCAAGGACGGATGTGGCACCAGTTTGCCCCTGCCAACACGGCTCACTGTGTCACCTTCAGGGGGAGCAGAAAAGCGGTGCTTCGCTGCCCACGCGAGCACTATGGTATTGCCAGCGTGCGGCAGCAATGAGAGCACTGCGTAGTTCCCAAAAAGGAATCGCGGCGCACAGGGAGGTGCATCCGCGGTGCTGTCGGGGTCAAAGGACCGTGATAATGCCAGTCCGTGGCTTACGTGCACGAATGGGCCCCTCTGAACTTCGGAGTCGGGAGCTCGGGGGTGCAGGGCAAAAATAGTGTTCACTCACCCCAAGTATCGCTCAACTAGATCGATGGAACTCCGAGTTAAGCAGCTCCAGGAGGCAAGAGGTCACGCTCCTCCGAACCAGCTGCGACAGGCAGCCTCCAGCAGGCCGGGAAATCACCTGAGCCCGGGGCTTGAGAAAGCACGGAGGCCCAAAAGTAAACGTGTGCGTAGCGCTTCCAGAAAGCGTCAAAAATCAGCGCTGATGGTCTGTGGGTGAAGCGCAGTGCATGCGCTGCTAGGATCCACTGATGTATGGGTAGTTTATGCGACTTTGAGCAGGATCAAGCGTAGGAAGGCAGGAGCTGGAAAACACACGTCCACTCACAGCGCCGCCATCTTGGATCTCCCTCACGCTGGCCTTACTTAGATACAATTTGGAGACCACGTGGATTGTGGCAGGGGATCTTAATCTAACGCTAAATAAAAGTCTAGACAGATCTGTGGACCGCACGGGATGCATAGCACATGCAGCCCACTACTTGAATGACTGGTCACAGCGAATGGATATGTGTGATGTGTGACGCCTGCGTAACCCAACTTTACAAAAATATTCCTATTACTCGGGCACACACGATGTGCATTCCAGAATTGATTATCTCCTGACCTCTACGTCGCTGTTGGACCAGATACGAGACTGTGACATAGAGGCCAGGACATATTCAGACCATGCACCGGTGTGGGTTTGCATGGACCTCCCTAGTATACCCCGACATAGTCACTGGACATTCAAATCAGAGGCGCTGCGAGACACTGCATATGAGGGCACCTTGATGGCAGCCATAACTGATTACTTTTTACACAATGCACCCGCTGATACCTCATGGGGAAACACTTGGGCAGCCTTCAAGGTTTGCATAAGAGGCACATGTCTGACCACTGAAAATGGTATACTCCGCTCTTTGAAGGCTGATATTAAGCGATTACGTTCTGAACTGAGTACCTTACATATGATTCCCACAGCTGAGACTAGTCCACAGCACAAAATGAG
The DNA here is from genome assembly GCA_035583255.1 of Pseudotriton ruber. NCBI lineage: Eukaryota > Metazoa > Chordata > Amphibia > Caudata > Plethodontidae > Pseudotriton > Pseudotriton ruber. The sequence continues at coordinate 4,741 of JAWWEI010016683.1, read as the reverse complement.
ACAATGGGAAATACTTACAGAAGTGACTGGAAAACTTGATAGGGAACATTTATATTACACGTGGCCCAGCATTGTGCGTAATTATGAATAGGAGAGAAACCCAGTAGTACACTAGTGGCTATATTGAAAGGGGAGAGGGGAAAAACTGACATCTGAGAAATAAATAATGAACTGGGCCAGACCCTAACAGATCCAAACTGCATATAAAATCACTTATTAAAATATTACACACAATTATATAGGGTTAGACCACCCGGAGATCAGAGGTCACTGACAGATTACTTAGATGCACAAGATGTGACAGAGGTACCTGTAGAACTCCGAGAAGAACTTGAGACACCCTTAACATTACTAGAACTACAAACAGCAGCGTGACAGCTCGCACCCAACAAGGCTCCTGGGCCGGATGGTCTAACCATCGCATTCTACTCACACTTTGCTGCAGAACTACTGCCCAAACTACTTGAAATGTGGAATGAGGCACTAGATGGTAGGGGGCTTCATCCAGATCTCGCAGAAGCTGTAGTGATTCTACTGCTAAAACCTGATAAAGACAGTAGAGATTGCGGCTCTTACAGCCCTCTATCTCTCATTAATACAGACATCAACATAATAGCCAAAGCCCTAGCACTGCGTCTCACACCATTAATGACTATACTTGTGCACAGTGATCAGGCTGGTTTTGTGCCGGGCAGGTCCACATGCAATAATATAAGACGACTTAACATGGTGATCGCTTATGCAGACACGGAGTCGGAGGTGGCGGTAGCATTACTAGATGTGGCCAAAGCCTTCGACTCGGTAGATTGGGAATACATGATGACCACACTTAGGCGACAGAAATTTGGACCCCAGTTTATAAATACATTGAAAATCCTTTATGACAAACCTACCGCATGTCTTTGAGTGGGACAATCACTATCTGCTCCCTTTTGAATCAGTCGGGGCATGAGGCAGGGATGCCCGCACTCGTCACTCCTTTTCACACTGTTGCTCGAATCTCTAGCGGCACGAATACGGCATATCATGACCGGTAAGGGTATAGTGATAGGGACCACTGAAAGTATCATCTCATTATACGCAGATGATATGCTTATTTATTTAAATGACCCCAGGACAGATCTCCCATTAGCAATAAAAGAATATCGAGTGTTTGCTGAACACTCGGGAATCCATATTAATTGGGGCAAATCCACATTATTTCCATTAGGGATCCCCATTCCTGAGGTGGCTGCGGCCTCTAATCTGAGATATATGACTGAAGGATTTAAATACCTCGGGTTACATGCGACGAAAGACGCAAAGCGTGCTTTTGACCTGAATTTGGGCCCGTTGATCCCACAATATAGGAAGAAATGTCAGTTTTGGCATAAACTTCCAATTACAATGGTAGGCTGCATTGCCATTTTTGTACACATTTTTAAACTACCCTTATTTATTGTCTGGGGTTTATCTGGCGGAATGTCACCAACTTTGTCTGCATGTAGTTTGGGGACCGAAGGCAAGACGTATTGCCCATTCCAAATTGGCCAGAAGACATGAGCAGGTAGGTCTGCCCGCACCGTGTTTCACATTATACTCCATTGCATCACAGGTTCAACATCTGCTCCCATACTTGAGAGATGAGATAGATACGGCACATGGTCAAATTATTAAAGCGAGACTAGGGATCCCTTCACCTGGAGCATATGTCACCTGCCTACACTTATTACACACTCTGCGGTCCTCGCCTTTTAAAACCTCACTGCTGGTGTGGAGGTGATATGTTAAAAGCCTGAATCAAGATCCACCCTTCTTGGCAGACATTACACTGCCTAACTCTCCTTTGGGACTCAAATCCAACTTAGGCCCTAGATTAGCGAGATGGGCGGAAAGGGGGGTATGTACTTTAGGCGATTTGTACACAGACGACATACTGAGTGGACAAAGGGAACTAATTGAGAAGTTAGGTGGTGATCCGGCCATAGTCTATGCAGTGTTGCAGACGATGGCATTGATGCGTATGCAGTAGGGAGTAACAAGGGTGCGGCCCTCTGACTCGCCGGCTATAGCACTTCTGTGGTTGACACGAGATTGGGGGCATTTGGCCACACACATCTATAGAGGTTTACAGGACATCACTTATGAGGAACCTGTGATAGCTTACACGGCTTGGCAGAATGACCTCATGGAACCACTAACTGAAAGTGTCTTGACAAGGGCGTGTGAACACACTAGAGAGGTTAGTCGATGCACCAGGTTCCAACTCATACATATCAAATTCTTAAATAGATGGCATATGACACCAGCTAAACTAGTACGCTTCAATCCACACTATCCCACGACCTGCCCACGTTGCAAAGCAGATGATGCATCATATATTCATCTAATTTGGGAATGCCCACGGGTACAGGAATACTGGTCCATAATCTTAGATGAATTACACAAGATATTAGACAAACAACTACCTAGGGACATACAAGGAGTATTCCTAGGACGTATAGTGGGATACTCACCTCTGATGGCTAAATTTTTGAGTATGGCATTATTATTAGCAAAGCGCGAATTGGCTATGAATTGGTTGAGAGAACACCCGCTGAGATTGGACAGCTGGATTAGAGCCATGTTAAGATGCAATGATATTGAAAGAGACATACCTGCTCACACGCCAGGCCCACACGCAATATTATCATACTGGGTGGTCTTTCAGGATTACTTGGATGAAATGAATGGAGTACGGGATGATTTGTGATTACCGAGATAAGATATGATTGTTGAGTATTATGAATTACATAACTGAGATTCACACTTCATTAAGAATATTTAGAGGATGTGTTAATTAAGAAATATATCTGGCATGATGCTCAGTACACAATGTCATTAATAAGCCTCCAAAATCAACCTTACCTCTATATGTCTCATATGCCTAAGGCACAATTATGACCTGAAATTTGTATACTGAATCAAGCATCTCCAATAATTTGCGCTGAACATATTTGACTACTTGTAATGATACGCAGCTCGCACACTAACCCAAGACCTATGCAATAGTGACGAACAACCTAGTACTAATGATAGATATATGTGGTACTGATCCTGAACCACTTGCATTTTGATGAAAGAAATATAAACTTCTGTCATACCCAGATCATAAGAATCCTTATACATGAATGCAGTATACGTACTCTGACTTATAGATAAATGGGAGGCAACCCCCCTGGTGGACCGTTATGGACTATGCAGCAGCAGTTTGGATCACTGTTTGTACATACAATGACTGTTTAAGCAATGAATTGATCTATTTTGAATAGGACCTGTTTAATATTGCTGACCTGTTTATCTGTTTACGAAAAGAAAGAAATATGCACAATATGATCACTTCCAAAGACATTGTAAGTCAAGGGACACTTTGATTAACAGATATAGATTTTACTACTAGATATGATGATTTATATACTTGCAAAGTTATTAATGAAATACACTTTTTATTACCGTAAAGTCAATATGATAATGTAAATGGGACAATGAAATGTTTGCACACAGATTTCTTATGCTTACCTTCCCATTTGCATGAACTATGACACATTTTTTGTATATGGTCCTTTTATAACAATATTTTCACGCTGAATCAATTGTTTATAAAGTTTTATAAAAAAGTTAATAAAAAAAGAAAAAAAGAAAAAAGGTTACGCTCTAATTCAGTCAGGAGCAAGCACTGCAAAGCAATAAAGTAGCTTGTACTCGGCTTACCCAGAGATGTAGCCTTCTTTAGTGCCGCAGCTGCTTCTCTCCTCACCAAAAGTCATGCTACAGCATGTGGGTGTTGGTCATGGCAGACTCTGTGCACCTTGTTCTTCCATTTTGGTTCCCGTGGTTTCCTAGCCATCTTGGTCTTGCTCTTGGTAATAGCGTCAGCAGGAGGGCCGATAGAGGTAAGAAGATGCTTTGGTGGTTGCCCCGTCTCTTCTTCAAGGGGGTGACATGGGTGAGGGTTGGCCTCGGTGGTGCTCATATGCGTCTTGCCATGTTGTAGAACGAAGTTTCATGAACAGGCACCAGTGTGACAGAATAAAAACAAAAGGGTTGCATTCATGTTTTGGAAAGTTCATCTTATAAAGGGTGACCTACCTTTTATTTCCCGCCCATGCAAAGTGGGCATCGCCTGCACCTGGCACTGTGCTGGTATATTATTTTGAGTGAGTGTGCAAAGAACCCCCTTTGCCACTTTTGCGATTCACTAGTGGCTGACACCTTCTAAGACCCTTATCATCATGCACGGAATCATCTCCCACGAGCTCTGCAGCCAGATGCAGGCATAGCACCATGATTTTGGGATGGGCATGGGTCACATTATGGCCTGGTTGGCTGCTATGGGATACATAGGGCCTGATTAGGGTTAGGTCATAAAGACTGTCTGTAGCACCGACTGTTGGTGCTAAAGACCACAGCCTAATTTACAAATCAGGTTACCACCTGATTATGGTTTGAAATGGTCAGAAATGTAAATAAAATCTGTAACACAGACTTTTATTATGCTTCCGACTATTTTTACCCTGAACTGTTGGTAACTGAAAGATGGCAAATTCTATTTTCCATCTATTAGTTACCGACAATTTACATAAAAGCACATAAAAGTGCCAAAAAGGCACTTTTATTAGTGCTAGATGTAAAAAGTTAATAATGCCCAGGCCTCCTGGGGCAGAATTAACTCACCCCTGTATTGCCCCTCAAGTCAGTGGGCATCATTTTCATAAAATTACCA
>JAWWEI010015579.1:0-11982 GCA_035583255.1 Pseudotriton ruber | reverse complement strand
CCAGCATGTTGCAATAGCGTCTACCCTTTGCGTTAACCTTGCTAACGTGCATTATTAAATCCACACTTGGGATAGGCATGAGGTGATTATAACATATGCTTTAATTGGTTAAATAAATATGTAATTCACAGTATATTGACACATTTCTTGGCAGATGTTTAAATGAGGCCCAGGGAATCTCCACAAGATCACACACTTATTGTGTCCTGGTTTGCATTTAATTTAATTCCTTTATATAGCGCTTCGCGCCAAAGCACTGTACATAGCACAAGCCAGAAATGATTACATAGTATCGCAGAACAGTAAGTAAAAAATATGTAATGCATGTTTAAATAGCACAGATTTTGCCCATTTTGGTAAATACACAGATCAGAGCCCAGATGTTCAGAACCAGTGCAAGAAATCAAGGAGTTGATGATTTTAAAGGGACAATCACGTGCTAAAATATGTCCTATATATTTTTTAATGCATAATAATTAGTACTTTAAAATACATATTTTATTATTGCAAAACATGTTTTGAATGTACAAAAAGTTATTTTTTTAAAGACAGCTCTGCACATTCAGTCTGCTGTGCATTTTTTGCTTTTACGAGCTGCATGCGCAGTCAGGCGCATGCACGTCGTAGAAGCAATGGAGGGGGTCGGGAGGAGACAGAGAAGAGGCCTCAGGTCGCCGCGTCATTGTCACGCTGGCCGCGTCAGAGCACGTAGCTCTTCTGCGGCTCAGCTGTGATTGTGGGTCACCGTGACTGGCAGCCGCGCTGGGATTGGCCCAGCCGGCTGCCAGTCGCTGCCTGGCCAATGTCCGTCCTCGCTGTTGGTGCGAGGGGAGGAGAGGGCGGCGCCGCAGCTCTCCCCATGTTTTTGCTTTGAGCGTATACAATAGGCGGTCCGGATATGCTCGCCTCCAACCGAAGCAAAGATGGTGGCACTAACACAGAGAGGGATTCGTGTAAGTGGTAGGTTTTGCTACTTCTGTCCCGGGACAATTTTAAAGGGTCCCGGACACCCATTGGTCCCGTTTTTGCATTTAAAAAAAATTCTTTGGCATCATTATTTGGCATGCCGTTGGATTTTATTAAGTCCCTTTAAATGCAGCCGCCATGAAGCGGTTGCATTTAAAAATATTACGTTTTAAATAAAGAAGTGTTTCCTCTATTTTAACCAGGCTCGCTTGAATAGCAATGCCTACCGCGGGACTTCAACTCTGGTTCACAGCGCGGAAGGCTGGAATTTTTACCATTGAGACACGTGTCCATCTGATATTAAGCCGCTAATATACTTCACTTTCTTTCTATTTTTATACGTACGAATTTGAAAGCGCGACTATCTGTTAGTCTATAGACATTTGTATTGTCTATCTATTATATCCCACTGCACTGTAGAAGTATATATTTACATCGGAGGCAGTAAACAAGTGATGGCCAACAGGTCCCCTGATCGAGGGTAGGGCAGTGTCTGTCCTTCCTCCTTCTCTACCTCTTCCCGTACTCGTCTCAGCGGGGAGGTTGTATTTTGCAGGTACCTCACCCTCTACTAGTTCAAACCTGCCATTCCCGGCCAGCTGGGGTGGAGGGGGCTACCGCCTGATCCAAGGCTCCCTGCCCTGTTCCACATTGTGCAGCTCTCTGCCTTTGGGGGGTGGTGGGGATAGCAGTCTCCTCGGTTCAGGTTATTCTAGACTGAAATTCCTTTTTGTCGTTGAATTTTACCTGCTCTCCTCTACCTTCGTTCTCCTCCATCTGCTGGGGGCTTAATGTTTTGGGGCGGTTAAGGATGTGGGGGTATTGGCTGTGCACTCTTGGTTGCGAATGGGTGGTGGGGGAGGGAGCGCTCAGATGCCCATGGTCTTACAGCGCTATACAAGCAATATTCATTCATTCATCTCTCTCACTCGGTCTGTGTATCCATCTATCTCTGTCTCTGTCCGTATCTGTCAGTCTGTCACTGTCTGTCCGTATCTGTCACTGTCTGTCTAGCCATCAAACTGTTTATCTAATTCCTTTGTAAATGCCCGTCCCCATCTGCGAGTCCGACTGGAGAGAGGGGGCGGGCGGGAGTCTGGGGGCTGATGATTATCTATCTAATGAATCTATCTATCTAATGATTATCTAATCTATCTAATGATTATCTGTTATAAATCAGTGATAACAGCACATGCTGCCACCAGTTGGTAGCAAACTCGTATAAGCATTGGCATTACTAATGCTTGTTTTCTTTTTCAACTAGTCAATGCTTCATAGGCGTCAAGTGCTCCTCTTTTAACAGTTACCTTTACCAGCTTCAGCTTTAGATAGTATTTTTCAGTTTGATAATTGAACAATCAATTAATACACATTTTCTTTTCACTCATTATTTACAATTACTGGAAATATTAAATACTTCACATTTACAATAACTGGAAATATTAAATACTTCACATATCTTCTTTCTTTTGTACTCAATATCATTTGTTATTATGACAGTGATAACCAACTATAATCTCCGTTCAACATCAATTACTAATATAAAACTGATTATTCTTTATCATCATTTTGTTTTTTCATTTTTTTCTCCACACAATCACCTATCTGAACCTCTATTCTTAGTGATATGATTCGGTTCAGTATTTAATGAGATACAGATTTACTTTTTATCCAGATGACTCTCATAACTCCCTTCTTAGTTGAAAACATATAATTCTGAATCACGATTTAACCCCTTTGTAACTGCTTACAATCGTAGAATCCATTTACATTCTAATTGTCTCAGTTTGAGGATTCTGGCCCCTTCATTCAGACTTGCTTCAACATGATCAATTAGCAGTAATTTGACTTTTAAATCCTCTTTGCTGTGTACCTTATTATAATGCACGGCCAGAGGGTACTTTGGATCATTTTGCTCTATTGCTCTAAGGTGTTGTAGCATTCTTTCACGAAATTCTTTGACCGTGCTTCCTACATAAATAAGACCACATATGCACTCAATAACATAGACCACAAATGATGTTGTGCAGGTCAAGTATTGTCTGATCTCAAATGTTCCGGATTTATTAAAGGAAAATGTTTGTTGCTTCTTACTAACAAACTTACATGGTTTACAGCGTTTTTTTGTACATTGAAAGAAACCCTTCAGTGTAAACAGGGCACTCTGCACTTGTTTTGACAACAAGGGAAGCCTCCCTTGCTGTTTTACTCGACTAATTGCAGAGGTTACTTTTTTTAGAGCATAACCTCTTTTTTCAAAGCGTTCTACTAGTGCTTTTGACTCTTCTTCAAATATCTAATCTTCCGAACAGTTTCTTCGTAGTCTTACTGCTTCCCCATATGGGATATTATCTACATTCTGTTTAGGGTGCATGCTTGTTGAATGCAGTAAGGAATTCTTGGCTGTTTTTTTCTTGTGTATTCTAGTATGCAACATGTAATTTTTAACATATATTTCCATGTCAAGATACACAATTGATGTTTGGCTCATTTCTGTTGTGAATCTTACATCTACATCATTTGAATTCAAATACTCTTTGTACCTTACAAACTCAATTTCTGACCCGCTCCATATTAAAAATATGTTGTCTATATAATGATACCATGTTAACACCTTGTCATTCCGTTCATCCGCCATCTGGGCCCAGGCATGCTCCCTCTCAAACCAACCCATAAATAGGTTGGCATAAGAGGGAGCAAACCTGGTACCCGTGGCTGTTCCCCTGACTTGCATGAACTATCTTCAAAAAGAAAATAATTATGAAGGAGTACAAATTCTATTGCTTCTTTCAAAATTTTGTTGTGCATTTTGAATGTGGCAGAGTGTGTTTTCAGATATTCTTCTATGGCTTTTAAACCATTTCTGTGCTTGATACTTGTGTACAGACTTACTACATCTATTGTCATAAGTCAGTCCCCAGACTTCCACGGTACACTTGGAACTTCTCTTAGCAAGGTACTTGAGTTGCTAAGGAAAGAGGGTAAAGTGCCCACTAATGGTAGCAAAAATGTGTCAATATATTTAGATAGAGGCTCGGTCAAAGTGTCACAACTTGACACTATTCGTCTTCCACTTGGTGTAGCTGTTTTATGTACTTTTGGCTTGGTGTACAGTACTGCTGTTCTTGGTTCTGTGACATTCAGATAGGTGTATTCTTCCTCTGTGATCAGTTGGGCTTCTTTCGCTTCCCGTAGTAGTTCATCTAGTTCTTCTTGAAACTTTTTTGTAGGGTCATTTGCAAGTTCCTTATAGAATTCCTTGTCTTTTAAATGAGTTCTTATTTCTTGTACATAATCAGTTGTGTTAAGGATCACAAGTCCTCCGCCCTTGTCGGCGCCTTTTATAGTTATAGATTTATCTTTGGCTAGATTCTTTAAAGCCTCCATCTCTTCTTTTTCATGATTCCATTTGGATCTTGTGTTTCGTTTTGAAATTCCTTTAACGTCATTTAGAACCAACTGCATGAACGTGTCAATGGCATTTTTGCCTGGAAATGTTGGATTAAATTGAGATTTCCTCTTGAAACCTGTATCTTGACTACCGTATGTTCGTATATTTAGAGATGTACAGATCTCAGAAGTGGTCATCATTTCTTCATCAACCGCTAGATTTACAAGTGTTTCTATTTGTTCAATATCTTTCTCTGTATAGGGTGAAATTTCAATTATGGCTTGCTATTGTGATTTTGATGGTTTGTTTTTAAAATATTTGGCTAGACATAATTTTCTCGATAATTTATATAGATCGATCTGTAATTGTACTTCATCAGCTCTTTTCGATGGAACGAATGAAAGTCCTTGTTCTAGAATTGACTCTTCAGTTTCAGAAAGGGATCTGTTCGATAGATTAAAGATTAATGACTCATTCTTTACTTCTTCTTGTTTATCTTCCTCTCCGGTCGTTGTTGTTTCGGAGGGTTCTGTTCCGGCATTTCCTTTTCTTGTTGTTTTTCTTTTTCTTCTTCCTTTTTGTCTTCTTCCTCTTCTCCCCCGCCTGGTTTTCTTCGTGATGGTATTTTGGGATTTGGGGATTTTTTTGGTTGGCGCTGATATTGATAATTCTGTCTTTGACCTAAAAAACGGTTCGTTCTTCTCATTCTTGCCATTTCTACCGCAAAGTTCTTTACTGATGGTATTATTTTTTGTTTTTCTCCTTCTTTATCTCATGTGAGATCCACTGATTCTACTTCACTTGAGTCGGTGTTATCAGATTCTTCACTTGCTTCTGACTCTGTTCCATCTTCTGAACCACTTTCTTCTTGTTTTTTCTTCAGATCTTTTTCATATAAATAATAATACTTCCTTGCGTATGTATATATTCTGCCTAATCGGTAGTCAATTTCATTTTGTTTAAATTTCTGCTGTTTTTTCACTTGTATCTCATCAGAAAATGTTGTCATAAAGGCTTCTAGCTTAGCATAGTTGGATTTTACTAGATCACCATCTTGTAAGGCGTCAATTTCGGTTTTCATTTTTTCAATTTCCTTTTCAAGAATTGATACGCAGCGTTCCGCAAAAGCAATGCACATTTTTTTAATGTGTTTTCTGATGCTGTACTGAAATTTTCCTGCCATTCTCCAAGTAATTCAGTGTCTGCATCTTCATCCGTAGGGAAAATCATTAGCCTAATCCCCTTGGTATCCTTCCAACTTCCAAGTAGTTTCTTAAAGCTTTAGCTTCCCACCATCTTGAGGTCTCTCTTTTGCAGATTTTTTCGAGTTGTACAAATATGTCTCGTATGGATAATCCTTGCTGTGGAACAGGGTTAATCTTTGTTGGTATAGTGATTTTACTGTTGGTAGTGGCAAAGGTTTCCAGCAGTTGCTTTTCCCTTCTTGTACAATAGTCTGCCATTTTCTTCTTTAATGAACTCACTTGATTCTAGCAAATGCTTCACTGTAATTGATCCAGTGTTTTTTACTGGTACGGATGTCGTTATTGAGCGGCTTTGTTGCCTTTTTAAATGTCTCGTGGAAAGATTCTATATATTTTTAATTGGCGTCAAATTCTGTGTAATAGGTTTCCCTTTATTTCTTTTGAATGTGTTTTTTCTCAAACAACTCGCCTCTCGGCGTGTATGCAGTGACTGTTTTCTTCAGAGGTCGCTTTTTTTAAAATTGTCAATTATTTGACATCCTTTTTGACTTAATGCTTCTTTCCGTGGTTCTCAGACAGGAATTCAATATTTACAGGGCTAGCTATTTCTAACTGTGCGGGATACTAGCCTCAGGTTATAGACGGTTTCAGAAAGCAAAACCCATGAAATTCACTGAACAACCACAGTTAAAGTAACCGTTAAGTTGAGATGTAACGCAACGAAACCTACGTTAAATAACTCAGCAAAACCCAGGAAATTCCACACAAAAAAAAGGTACAATAGGGGGCCACTTAACTTAGTATTAACCCCCCTCTTATTGCACCTTTTTTGGGGGGGAATTTTCTGGGTTTTGCAGTGTTACTTTTTGGAATTTCCTGGGTTTTGCCACGTTATTTAACATAGATTTCATTGCGTTACTTCTCACCTTAATGGTTACTTTAACTGTGGTTTTTTTCAGTGAATGCATATAGTACAACATAGTTACTGATGTAACTAATTACTGGCTCATAACACTCAGCAGTACGGTGCTAGCGCCCAGTTCTGCAGCCAACTGCATTAGGTCCATCTTGTGTTATGAGTACCAGATCTTTAATAAAGCCAAATTGTTCTTTTCTCACAAACTTTGCCATTAAGAAGTCTAATATCTGGGCTCAGATTTTGGTATGGATCTTGCGGAGTTTATCCTAGATATAGGCGTACATTTACACAGGTATTTGCGGTTTTATGTTTTTTGTGGCTGATGCTGATTTTTTACTCTTTCATTATTTTAAGTGAGATTTAACCATTGTCCAGGATTTCAATGTACATTTCTGTGTAAAATTTAAGCATTCCAGGAGCAGGAGTCTCCACCCACCACCATACTATCTGAGCCTGGGGCTTTTCTTTGTTCTATATTTGGATGGATTTAATCACTTCTGAAGCTATGATTTTAAAACCTACTCTACTGCATCAGCTTCTGTTTTCAGTCAAGGCTGTTTTAGGTTCAACATGAATTTTTTAAAGGAAGTCTCACATAAGTTACTATATTTGTATAGGCTACCATAGAACCTTTAAAATTATTCTCAAATTCTTTGACCATAGAATTGTATGACTTTCGTCTTCTTGGAACACCATCTACGGAGGCGTGCTGCTGAGCAGGCACACAGAATCTCTGGAGAGGACAAAGCAGATGGAGAAGGATGCAATCCGCCAGCCTGCTCATCAATCATCAGTGACCAGTGTGGAGGCCCCAAACTACAGATTAAGAAGATCGCACCATAGTCTGGCCACCTTAAGGAAATCTCTCAGTTGTCAAGAGGCTTGTTGAAGGTTGTGGCTCCTGAATGCAACTTCTGCCCAAATCTTGTGGTCTTCGCTGTTGATCAGCTGCACATTGGCATGCCCAGATGCTGGATGGCTACAGATGAGCAGCGTATGGCCAGCAGAGAAACTGGTGGCATGACACAAAGAGAGATACCAGCCAACCTCCAAGTTGCCTGGAGGCGATTTTGACTGCCTCCAATGTAAGGGGGCTACGTGTGGCTAGTCTGTCTGAGACATCACAGGATGTGGTAGTCACCCCAGACAAAATAGAACAAGCTAGTAACCATATGGCTATAAGGCACCGACAAAGGTCCACAATTAGATGTAGATAATCACTTAGGGTACTTTAGTCATTATTTTAAAAGTTAACTGCTTTTTGTTTCAGTTTGTTAAGTTAGGTAATTAGGAAATAAGAGAACTTGCCTAAGATCTCCTGTCTGAGCTGACCCTGGGAGAAGTTTGCAGTCTTGTGCGCAAGTGCTGATACAGAGTGTGAGAAAGAAATGCTTGATTGCGCTTGTGACTAGATATCTTAATTGACAATGCGAGCGGCCGGCACATGCCTTTGCTTCACGTAACTGCATCTATTGCAAACTGCTCTCAGGGCTTTATCTGAGAAATAATGCCCATTTAAGAAACCCTCAAGAAAATGCAACATATGGGTATATCCAGTACCTCTTGACCACCTACACAAGAAATACATCAAGAACTTTTAACCCACCAACAAGCAAAGGGAAACTCCTTCCAGGACTTACTTGCAGCGAGTAGAAAGTTTCCGAAAGCCTTTTGTCGTCCTTTGCTTCCACGGATGCCAAAGCCTGTGTTGTTGATTGGCGAGAAGCCTGCAGTGAGAGAGAGAGAAGGAGAGAGAGAAAGAGAGAGTGAGAGAAAGAGAAGAGAGGTGTTTACACCTTCAACACTCATCAGCATGAACTATCAAGAGCAGGGATACCTGAGCTGCTGCTACAGACATACAGAAAGGAAAACACTGAACTTGCCCAGAGGGTTTTGAAAACTTTAAACCAATTTGGGGCAAGGAGAACTGTGTTCCAAATGACGGAAGCCATGTTAAAGTCATGATATCGGGGAATAGCTATTTGCTGGTGGCCGCTGGAATATCATCAACATGGCATTCCCCCATACAGGTTAGTAAAAAAGGCAAGAAGTTTGAATTGCCAAAGCCATCAAATAACACATTTATACACATCCCAGGCATATTAAAGAAACTCTTTGACAACAGTCTCTATTCCAAGAAGACTGGAGAAATAAGGGAGAGCAATCAAGCCCCAACAATAATATCTACTGCCATTGATTGAGGCGAGCATACTGCGGGAAAGGGAAAAAATTATGAAAAAATTATGTAAAGAGCCACCTTAAATGGATGGATAAACTAGCTTTAATTAGCACGGCTCGGTGATAGTTTTATCCTCTCATTATGAGTTTGTCGTTAGGCACTTTTGTTGTTTAGAATGAGAAAAGTGCCTAACAACCTTTATTACTATTTTTTTTAGCTGGGCCGAAGATTTTTAACACCAGCTCAGAGCTGGTGTTAAAAATATATATATTTTTGGGGGGGCACTTCTGTGCACCCCAATGGCAAGTATATTTTTTTCATGATGCTCCCTATGGAGCACCATGAAACAAATATTTTTAAATGTACAAGGGGCATTTTTTTAATATCCCAATTTTTTCATTTATTTTCTCCACACCCCTAACAAAAGAAACTTTGATTAGTGTCACCGGGAACTAGGGATTTTACGTTTTTTGAAATGTCGGTCACCGACATTTCAAAAACTTGTAATACCCTCTTTAACGACGAAAATCTTCTAAAGATTAATTTTTTGTTAATAGATTTAACGACAAAAAATAAATTTGGCTGCCAAATTTTGTCTATCTCAATGACAAATTTTAGTGATTACCGCCAAAATTTGTCGTTCAAATTTTAAGCCTAAATGATAATTTTTGTCATTTAGGCTGATCAACTTGTAATGTGGGGGTAAATGTCTGAGCAACTGGGGTCCACAATCTCCCCGAGATCCTAGTCGACAGTATGCACTGTGCAAAAGCGACTATCGTTTACGCAGTTTATTGCAGGTTCAGGCACTGCAGCACCTGTGTTCAACCACTAAGGGCCTGATTATGGTTAGGTCATAAACAATGTCGGTAGCATCGATTATCGGTGCTACCCACATTTACAAAGAGCAAATTACCGCCTAATTATAAGTGAAAATAGTCTGTAACAAAATACAAATCTGTAACACAGATTTTTCTAACGTTATCAACTATTTTGACTCAGAACTGTCTGTAAATGAAAGATGGCAAATCCTATTTGCCATCTTTCATTTACCGATAGTTTTCATCTAGCACATAAAAATGCCAAAAAGGCACTTTTATTTGTGCTAGATGTAAATAGTTACTTCTGCCCAGGCCATCCTGGGGCAGAATTAACTTACCCCTGTATTTCCCCTCCAGTTAGAGGGCAATATGGGTGTTTTTTTTTTTTAAATTACCACCAGCTCTATACTATAGCTGGTGGTAATTTTCTCTGTATTACAGAAATATATACTGACATTCCTATGTTGGAATATAACTTGTACTACAATGGTAATGAAAATGTCGGTATTACTGACATTTTCATTACTTACCGGTCATATTACACTTGTAAGATGACACCGTATGACACCGTAGGTGTCCACGAACTATTCCAAGCTTGCACTCCTTTCCGGAGAAAAGCAATAAAGTCAAATTGATTTAAAATAAGAAAATAGACTTTATTTCAACATTTAAAAACACGAATGGCGACGCGCGTTTCGCAGGGTCCTCCACGCTTCCTCTTGCCATTTTCATTTTCACAAACAACAATACTTAAACCTTTACACAGGAGATGACGCCATTTCCATTTTCCGATTCATTATAAACATAGAAAACGGACTACAATGTCCTCAATCATGTGGCTTTACAAAAACGGCCATGTTGGAATGGCTTTGTTTCCATTCTTTTTAAAGGGGTAAATCTCCCTTTGCCTTTTGTGATTGCACATTTCATTATATCCATCAGTAATTAAGTAGAAAATTATTTACATTTCATTAATCACAATTTACTTTCCATTTTTTTACAAATGCTTGAAATATTGATTTCATCTTTTTTCTTTAGATTGAAGTTGTTTTGACTTACATTGATTCACATTTCATATGCATTAAATGCTTTTACTTTCCTATATTTACAAATACTCAGAATGTTGACTTCATCTTTTTCCTTAAATTGAGATAATTTTAACTCAATTCAATTAACAATTATATCTGTAATTAAATGGTACAACATACTCTTTTTTGAAATGATTACAGTTTTGTTCTTTTTTTCTTTTTGCTTTTATGAGCTCATGCGCTGTTAGGCGCATGCGTGTAGTAAAAGAAATGGGTCGGGTCGGGAGGGGAGATAGAAGAGGACACAGGTCGCCTCGTCATGCTGACGCCCGGCCGCGTCAGAGCACGTAGCTCTAGAGCGGTCCAAGCGGTGATTGCGGGTCACGTAGTCCATCTTCGCTGTCTCCATCCCGTCTTCGGCTCATGTTGGCCTTTGGCCGTCTTTGCTGTCGCCGTCCGTTGTCGCCGTCCCATCTTCACCTTCGCCTCAGCTGGCGCCTGCTAGGAGGCAGCCGCCTACGAGCTGCTGCAGTGTTTGCGTGTGAGCAGGGTGTTTCCCAATGCAGAAATGTTTGGTGACTTTGCAACTGTAACAACAAGGACAAACCAGGAAATGACAGCGGCAAACGGGCAAAGTCCAGTTTAATGAGTATTCACTACCTTGCGGTTCGAAAGGTTTAACAAGGCATACAGACAGTGGGTGTGCTCTTACAGGCGGAGCTTGTCTCTCATTTTGTGGGAACTATACACAAACATTGGGATTGCAATGGTGCTGCTTATCTCCTGGTTTGGGGTTGTCCCATGAAAGTGAAATTGACTTTCCGTGTTTTTAGAGAACGGGGCTTCGCCGCTCTACAGTGATTACGTGTGAGGATGGTCGCACAGCAAATCATGCTCGCATGATATGTAAGTGAGGTATGGGTTTGGAGAAATGGGGGGAGGGGAGTTCTGTGTTTTAGATCATTCCTTTAGATTTAGGTTCAACAGGGGTCTACAATTTCTTTAAGGGGGTCGATTGTGAGTAGTTTAGCGTTGTGCAATGACACTGTAAGTATAGGTTATGTACTAGGCAGCCTGGGACTCCTGTTTAAGCATGAAAACGAATTGACAAGATGGTAGACCGGTGTGAGGACAATGCACCTATGTGCTGAAAGGAAATATCAAATTATTCCTGTTACCTCAAACTGCAGATGTTGGATTTGTCAGTGGACATTATTATTTTGATATGCTTATCATGTATTGTTGTGACAATATGTTGACTGTTTTATACATGTATGATGTCTTTGGTGAGCCTTTGTTGAAATTAATAAAAATTATTTGACAAAAAAAAAAAAAATATTATTTAAGTAACATAACATCTAAGAAACATACAAAAAATTGCAACCCTTCTGAAATGTATGGAGATGTTGACTATGCTGTTCGGTAACTTACCAAAGACAGTATTTCAGTATAGAGGATATCCACATAAGTTTT
>JAWWEI010014471.1:0-11994 GCA_035583255.1 Pseudotriton ruber | reverse complement strand
TCTTCGGGTAAGAATCATGTGCAGGTAACACGGTAGGCTGAGGGTCGAGTAATTGCGGGGGAAGCTTTAGCGTAACACTATAGTGGCCCCGGCCTTGCATGGCCAAACCTACATAAACAGAAAAAACTACCCCTCCATTAATGTGCAGATGGTCAGCGATTCTAGGATGTGCTGCAGCAACGTTTGTGCATCTTTTCCTGGGTCAGCACATGACGCCCGCATTCTGCAGTTCAGTGCACTTTACGACTACATGGAGCACAGAGACACAAGAAATACAGTCATTGTATGTGAGTTGTTCCCCAGTCACATTCAGATCAATCTTATATTCTCTTCGTTGGAGACTGCCTTGTATTATGCCCTATTTATTTTATTATTTAAATGGTTGTAATTGTCACACAGCCTAAATCCTCAGGGTGATAAAGGGGTTAACAGTTATGCAATAACAAATCAAAATAGAATTATTACTATAGTGTAACCAAACCTTGTAGTACTTGTATGTATTTATCTGGCAGGTTTCCCAAAAAGCCGTTTGTATAAGTAATGTTTGCTATTGAGATATTTAAAAATATATGACCAGGAATACTTTTCTTTAACCCTTTAGGTGACAGTGGTTATGGGCTTTCCACGTGGATGATGACGCCGATCCGTGTCCCCTCGAGCAGAGCACAGGAGGCCTATAATTTTGCACACATTAGAACCCGGAATGTAATCGAAAGGGCCTTTGGGGTTCTCAAAAGCCGCTTTTATGTTCTTCATAAAACTGGTGGTGCCCTTCAGTACAAACTAAATAAGGTAGCAATGATAGTGGTCGCCTGCTGCATTTTACATAACATTTGTGTACGTCGAGGTATACCACTAATGGAGGAATACGAGTCTGTCAGATAAATAGATTAACAAACAGAAATGCTGCAATTTTACTATGCACTAGAGGTTTATTTACGTTTCACACGTCCACGTGGAGGTGCACCCTATGTTGAACCTAGTCTGTTCCTTGTGGCCCTCAGGCTTGGTGCATCTGCTGCAGGCGCTCCCCCACCCGCTTCTTCATCACTTGGTGTCCTCCTGTCTGCTGATTCTATGACCCCCTGCTGGTCCACAATGCCTATGCTAAATTGAGAGGGCGGTGTAATCTGGATTGACTCAACCTCTCTTTGGGTAATTAGCACCATAGTGTGAGGAGATGTGGGCTTTTGATCGTCCGACTCCAACAGACTGGGTGACGCAGGGGGAGTGTGTGGGGGGCTTGTGTGCTCTGATGATAACTGGGGAGATGGGGACCAATGTCTAGGCCTTCGCCCACAGAAAGCATCTGTCTGATTCTCTAATTCTGCGACAACATCTACTTTTAAGGTTGTGATTTCTTCAGCGACCCCCTCCCTCAGTTCGGTCATGTTTTGTGGATGGGCCCCATATTCACAGTTTGCCTGGCACACAGGCATTACACTGAATGAAGGAAGAAAGCATGTACTTTATTGTGAAGAAGTACACGCACAGGCAAAGTAATAACAGTTGAAAGCATCGGAATATTGGGGCTGATCCAGAAAGTAGTCATGTGTGTCTTAAATCTGAAGTCTGGTGTAAGTCCCATTGATGCCAATGGGACTTACACCAGACTCAAAACAAAGACCGCACGCGACTGGTTTGTGGATGGGCCCCATATTCACAGTTTGCCTGGCACACAGGCATTGCACTGAATGAAGGAAGAAAGCATGTACTTTATTGTGAAGAAGTACACGCACAGGCAAAGTAATAACAGTTGAAAGCATCGGAATATTGGGGCTGATCCAGAAAGTAGTCATGTGTGTCTTAAATCTGAAGTCTGGTGTAAGTCCCATTGATGCCAATGGGACTTACACCAGACTCAAAACAAAGACTGCACGCGACTGGTTTGTGGATGGGCCCCATATTCACAGTTTACCTGGCACACACGTGCACTAAATATACGCCTGTGGAGAATGATGATCATTAAGATTTCTGTCTAAAAAGGTTTTCTGCTGGGTGGGTAGCTAAGGTGATACGTGCTAAAACATTTGTCTGAGGGCAGTTCCTGCATAGTTGTGGAGACGGCTGTACCAGAAAATGCTGGGGATATTTTGGGGCACCTAGCTGAGGGTTTTGGGTTATACAAAAAAGTGGCGTTATCTTACATAGTGTCTCTTGCGTCCCCTGCACGGAGATTGTAGGGACGCCCACATCCAGTCCACCGAATCCCTGCAGTAAGTCCATGGGGATGATGTCCGCAGCTATCTGCTCATAACTGGTGAACTTGAGAGTAGGGGGCGGGCCTCCTCCCGTCTGGTTGCAGGTCTTCTTGTATTTGGCATACTTGCATCTGACACGAACCTAGAGTCAAAGGTAAAACACGATTACGATTAGTCCAGTTACCCATTTGTGTATCTCGCAACAATTTCATTTAAACATGCAAGCAAACTGTGAAAAAATGTCCATGTGCAGAGTAAAGGTTTTAAAAAAATATTTAATAATTAGGCGTACGATAGCTGGCTAACGTAAGGATTGGGCACGGCTACAGTGCAGGTAGCTTTCAACAATGAAATACAGATATGTCCTCGTTAAAGTTGTGTGGCGAGGTCACAGCATGCTGCACCCGCAACGCATCTTTAACAAGAGATAATGTTAATTCTTGTAATTACTGTCCCTCGCGTAGGCGAAGGACAGTAATTACAAGAATTAACATTATAAGTGCTGCCCTTTATATTTCTCCCGCGTGCGGGAGAAATATAAAGAGAATCACTTAAAATGCTAATGCATTCATTTGCATTTTAAGTGGTTCTCTTTAAATTTCTCCCACGCGCGGGATAAATATAAAGGGCAGCACTTAAAATGCAAAATGTGTGTAATTACTGTCCTTCGCGTTGTGGGAACACAACGCGAGGGACAGTGATTGCACGCATTTGCATTTCTTTCAAATCTCTAATGGCCCTAACGCAAGGGCCACTAGAGATTTGAAAGAAACTCGCAGACGGGTAGGTAGGGCATGATTCACAAACCATTTCGAGCATGCACAGGTTACACTTTTGGGTGTAACGTGCATTCACTTGAATGTAAGTTACTCAAAATACTTAAATTACTCATGTTGTAAAGGGTTTGTGACTCGCTCCAACAATTTAAAAAAATGAAAGCGTTAGTGAAGTAGTGTGACTTTACGATTAAACCAATACATACCTTGAGGTCGGGCCAGCATTTCTTCATCTTGTTGATGGTGCGAGGTGCTGGTCCAATTGCAGAGCACCGTTGCGCCAACTGTTGCCACATGGCCGTCTGCTGGTGCATGGGTACGAGCCGCTTCCTGTCGCCATTGATCCAGGAGTCGTTCTCCCTGACGAACTCGACAAGAAGCATCCACTCCGTATAGTTGAGGGGGATCCCCTTCTCTTTGGCTGGCGCACCCCCATCAACGGGAGTGCTTCACCCTGTATTTTCTTGAGAATCCATTTGCTTAGGATGCAAGTAAGCAAACCAAACAAAACTGGAGACTAAAAAGGAGCAAAAACGAGCACGTGCGCGGAATAATTTACAAGCGCAAAGGGCAGCGATGTGCACAGGACGAGAGATGAACAGTGGTATGAAGTCACAAAATGGCGGGGGGCTTATAAAGAAGGGGTGGAGTGGGGTAATGTGATACCTTTGCAAAGGCCCCATACCCCAACACGTATGACGTGTGGACACAGGGCCTCTGCGTGCACAGCAGGGGTTAAATAAAATGGAAATGGTATGAAGTTACAAAATGTCGGGGGGCTTATAAAAGAAGGGGTGGGGTGGGGTAATGTGATACCTTTGCAAAGGCCCCAAAACCAAACACATATGACATGTGGATGCACAACCTCTGCCTGCGCAGCAGGGGTTAAATAACAAAAAGGAAATAAATAAAGGAAATGTAAAGTTTCATGTGTAGCATGCTGATCGAATTCGTACATATTCCCATCAGTACGATGGACAGTGCGAAATAAAGGATAACCTTGCAGTTGATGGTGCGAGGTGCTGGTCCAATTGCAGAGCACCGTTGCACCAGCTGTTGCCACATGGCCGTCTTCTGGTGCATGGGTATGAGCCGCTTCCTGTCGCCATTGATCCAGGAATCGTTCTCCCTGACGAACTCGACAAGGAGCATCCACTCCGTACAGTTGAGGGGGATCCCCTTCTCTTTGGCTGGCGCACCCCCGTCGACGGCAGTGCTTTGGCCAGTATGATCTTGAGAATCCCTTTTGTTAGAAATGCAAGTATGCAAACCAAACAAAAATGGAGATTAAAATGAAGCAAAAACGAGCACATGCGTGGAGTAATTAGCGAGAGCAAAGGGCAGCGATGTGCATGGGACGAGAGATGAACAGTGGTTTGAAGTCACAAAATGGCGGGGGGCTTCAATCAATCAATCAATATTGTTTATTCGAGAACCAATGTCTTATCAAACATACACAACCACATAATTTAATAGAATGCATTTCATTTTACATAATAAAAACCAACAATCTATTCAATAGTTTTAAAACATGACCTACGACAATAATACACTTAAAAACATATAAAAAGAGACAAGCACCAATCTATCAGTAAAATAGTTGTTACATTACATTCTGGTATTATCAAGCTCTCGTATTTAATATAACCAGCACACACGTAATATCCGAATGGGAGTAAGTACATACATATTCACTTACATACATATTCTAGCAGCATACAATTACTAGCAGCATGCAGTAAAGTGACTTGTACAAAGTGCCAAGTGCAAACTGTTATATAAAAAAAATTCAAATTAAATCTCTTCTCGATTGCATAGGCCCAGTTCATTTATCCAGGTATGAAATAAGTTGATTTAAATAGAAAAACCGGATTAAAAATATGACAATTTAAAACACCTCCACACACACCTCAATGACAAGTATACACGGTAAAAATAAAACTTCCTGACCATAAGTCTACAGTTTTGCTTGCATTCTGCTAACTTTTGTATATTTTTTGTAATAAAAAAAACCAGACTGTAGAAACATTGAAACTCCAAAAATCACCAGCTCATCATTCAATAATTAAAAAAAAAAATAAAAAAGCTGCACATTTAGAGTATTGGTATTTTTTTGCAAGTGGAGTAATCCACTTACGACAACTTGTCAAATGCAGTGGACAGAATAAAAACACATGTATTAAATCTCTTGTCAATCCATTGCATATACATTTGGCTTCAGGTTCCCTATTATACCTATATTTACACGAATAATCAGCCATTGCTGAATTTAATTTAATTTAAAATGAAATAGCAGGCTTCTTTGGCAGTGTATTTACTCTAGAGCCGTTTACACTTGAAATTGGGAGATAAGCTGGTGGTATTTTTTTGTACTTAGTTTCATGTAAATCTCATCCCAAGTTTTATCCATCCATTTTTGCTGTAAAACAGGTTTAGATAGAGCCACAGCCATTGTCAGTTTCTCTGTTTGGGATTTATCGAGAATTGCCGACAGGGCTTCCTGTATCGCTTTTAACCATTTAAATCTCGGGGCTATATCTAAAGAGCAGATATCCTCCAAAACCACTTTTGCAAAATTCTTCTGCTTACTTGTGTGCAATTTAACATAATATAAAACTGGTAAAAAGCCAAACGCGAGGTTACAGGCAATCGTTGGGTTTCTAGGTATAAAATTTCGTTGGCACACCAACTAGGGGCCCCCAAAAGTTGTCTTAAAAAGGATCTCTCATTTATTGCCAAGGCTTCCTTCTCTTGGTATCCCCATACTTCCGCAGCATATTCAATCATACCACTAACTTTGGCCCGGTAAACCTCCAAGCATGGTGCGGCCACAGAGAGGCCAGTGTAGGAAACCAATCTACTTAAAGCACCATTTACTTGCTTCATTTTCACGTTTAATGCCTCAATGTGAGCTGACCAGGTGCTATTGGACGAGAAGACACAACCTAAATATGTAAATGTTTCGACTTTCTCAATCCTTTCAACATCCAGAACAAATTTAGAGTGGTCTCGTAATTTGGTGCCTAACTTATTAAAAATCATGATTTTACTTTTGGAATAATTGATGGACATAGATAGCTCTCGCACGGCCCTGCTGTATGCCTCCATCAGCCCTCGCAGAGAGGCCGGCGTACGTGCCAGCAAGACCGTGTCATCCACGTACATTATACAAGGGACCTTGACAGTACCTATACGAGGTACGTCAAGGTCGAGAGCAGTCAATATCTTAAAAATACTATCAACATAAAAGTTAAACAAGTGGAGCGCTACAGGGCACCCCTGCTTCACCCCTTTGTTAACCTTAAAAGGGACTGTTGTTCCCCCCTGTCCCAAATGAATACGGGTCTGGCAACCCTCATACACCAATTTTAATGCATGCACCAAGTTCACAGGAACCCCAGCCCCCACCAGCATGGACCAGAGGGCCTCCCTATTGACAGTGTCAAAAGCGGCCCTCAGGTCCATGAAAGCAGCATAAACGGAACCGCCCGGAACTATATATTTATTGATTATTGCATCTAGACAGAAAATAGCATCTATAGTGCCCAGGCCTTGGCGAAAGCCAAACTGAAGTGGGGAAAGAAAATCAGCCGCTTCCATCCAGTCTGTCAAGAGTTCCGCTAATACGGATGAATACATTTTAGCAACAATTGAAATGAGGCTGATTGGTCGGTAATTACCTGGGGCATCTCTTGCTCCTTTTTTAAAGATCGGTATTATCAAGGAGTGGAGCCATATTGGTGGGGAGCGGCCTGCGAAATCACTAAGTTAAAAAAGTTAGTTAAGAAAGGCACCCAGAAATATAAATTCAAATTGAACACCTCAGCTGGGAGATAATCTTAGCTGGCCACCTTGCCGGCTGCCAATCTTTTTATGACTCTCTCGACCTTATCATCTGACAGTATTAAAACCCCTTGATCAGGGATAGCAGATGTCAATTCCCCCCCAGACTGCATCAAGGAACCATCTAAATGGGGGACCTTATTCACTGCAGCATCTTCATCGTACAGCCCTCAGAAATGCCGCAGCCACTCTTGCGGTAAAATAGAGGGTGCGTCGATTCTCTTTGGATCACATCCCCGTAACCGTACATTAACTTGCCTCCAAAAATCTTTGCAATTTTTTTGTAAGGTGGCTTTCCTCAGGTTGTCCCAAAAAAGAATATTGCAGTCACTTTTTGCCCTTTTCAATTGCATATAATAAAATTTACGGGCTTCCTGAATCCCGTGGGGATCCGCAACTCTTACTGCTTCTTTTAAATTGGCCAAGGTGCCTTTAAAAGGCACAACCAATTAGTTCCTCTCAAGAGTGGTTCAATGATGCTTGTAATGGCCACAAGGAGCAGAGACCAAACAGGATAGTTCATCCAGAATCTCCTCACAAGCTTGTTTATCAACTGAGCATTCAGCTATCTGAGAGCTAATACTATTTACCAACTCACAGGCTCTTAACTCTAATTTGGGACTCCATTTTATTTTGTGCCTATCCCGGGCTAAAGTGAATTCATCACACTCCCAACAACCCACATTAGTGACCTGCGCTGCTGATTTCTTAGAAACATCATTCATGCTAACCCATACCCATCTGTGGTCACTCCCGCCCCTCTCACCTACCCTAAAGTCTAAAATTCGACTCCACAGATCCAGGTTTACCACTACAATGTCAAGTATCGAGCCAGGCTTACCCACCATTCTACTGTCATGGGTGGCCCTCGCAGGCGAGTCCATGGGGAATCGTCCGTTTAATACTCTCAGATTGTTACATTCTAATACATGAAACAATGCGGTACCCGCCTTGTCAGGCCATTGAGGAAAACCAGTAGGAGTCTGTACATTATAGATCTCATCAATGACAGTATCACTTGACATCATTTACGCCTGGGAGACCTTTGCATAAGGTCACCACATATTATTATATCGCATGGACCCAACTCATCATTACCCACTGTAGCAAATTTATCCTGTAACCAGCCATTTAGTTTCCCATAATGTGACAGTTCTGTACCCACCCACGGACGGACATACTAGTTGACTAGTAGTAGGTTTTTGGCGCCTGGTTCCGCCAAAAGTAAAATCAACATGTTATCAACAGGAGCTTGCAGTACTAAGACTGAACCTTCATAGCAGGTATTTCTAAGCGTTGCTACCCCACCCCTGGCCCTGCCCATAGCACTGGGTATAGCTGCCACAGTATAAACTGCAAACCCCTCCAACATTGGAGGTTCCAGAAGCCACGTCTCTTGAAGACAGAAGAATGTTACATCAAGGTAAAGGTTACACATGTTGTTAAATTTATCATTGGTAGAACCCTCTCTGCCCTTTCACCCCGCCATATTCCATGATATATTTTCCACCTTCTGGTCGTGTGGCACAGTAGAAGAAACCTTCACCTGACCGGAGAAGCCCGGATCCAGGACCCCAGGCTGGGTCTGTACCACCATGGTCTGAGCTGCCAAGGTTACTGGACCTGTATTTATATATACACATGCTTCAGACGTCTTATTACCTGAGGTCTCGATGGGCCCATCAGTTCCCAATGACAGATCTAGTCAGTCAACATATTCCAACATAGAATCTGGCATATTTGTGGGACCATATCTCCGCCTTTGGGCTCTATCCTCATCTGTACTAGTCATGAGTTGCGTTGGTACCCAAGGTAGATTGGCTGTATAGTTCGTAGAGTTCGACTCTGGGCGTGGCACAGGGAAATAGGGGGCAGCCTCATGAGGGTTTAAATACCAAGGGTTGCAATTTGGGTTTTGATATAGATTGCCACTAGACTGAGACCAGTTACCATGGCCATGAAGAGACCCCATATCATATCTATTTGTACCCGACTGTCCCATCACAGTGCTTGGTTTTAGATTAGCTACCGGGTTTCTCCAAGGCGTGGAGATAAGATAAAAATCCTCCGCCCTATGGATAGTAAAAGGATGAGCGGCCAAAGGGCCGGCTGAGATATGGTTCCACACTAAATGCCGTGTCATGTGATCATTAAAAAATATAGTGACAAAATTTCCCATTAACTTCCTTGGATTCTCACCTATTGAGGCAGATCTCACAGCCTCTCTTAAATCATTCGGTCTGAGCAACATTTGCCCCAAATTATTCCTTAAGAGTCTAAACATTTTTAAACGCAAATGATTTTGCGTTTCCCAATGAGTATTGGGTTTGCTAATAAGACTACCTATAATTAACAGTCTATTGAAAGCATGTGGATCGATGTCTATTCTTTGGCGAGTTTCTTGGCTTATGGGTTTCTTTTTTTCTTGAGTTGATAAAGGCTCTGGCAGGGGCTGAGGGGCGGGAGTTACTTTACTAGGACACGGTATTTGGGTTGGAGGGGTAGGCCTCGGTGGTAACTTATCAATTTTTTGGCGGGGGGTACTAAGGGGAAAGATTTCTTATCCACCGGAATAACAGATTTAGGAGGGGGCAAAATTTCTGCCGGTTGGTTTAATGTTAAATTACCCTCCAGATCTGTTAATACCTGCTTGTTAAGATTTTGCGACATTGCCTGCGTTCTTAACTGTAATTTAATAGAGTCAGAGACCGCCGCTACAAGAGTAGTTATGGATTTTTCTATCAAAGATAGTTGTGTGTTTATTGTGCCCAAATTCAATCCATTTTTTAACACTAAGGCTTTCAAGGCCATAATTTCATCAACCAGTTCGCTTAGATTAGAGTCGCTCTTTTTTTGTACTATCGACTCTTTCCCTACAGGAGCTTGGGTGGAATCGGGGGGGGGGGGTAATTAAGGGGTCTACAATAGCATCCCTCATCTTTTTAGCCTTTTTGATTACCGTTCCTAGCGGACCACTGTTCTTAGGATTATCCAGCTTCCGTTTACCTAACTTCTTGGCCGAAAACATTCGGCAGCTTTCTTGCTCCTTCTGCGCCTCCAGGGGACCAGTGGTCTTTTGGGAATCTAGCAGAGTTACCACCAGGTTAAGACTCGTGTCTGGCAATATGTCAATGATTTTTTCTGAATCTAACTGAATCACCCCAGAGGCGGGGTTCGAATCTATTGTTACTTCCTTATCAGAGTGTGGACCTGGATTATATGAGGAGTCAGGAGGGTAAGCGGAGTCCTCAATTGTTATTATTGCATCTGTACCTTCTATCATCTCCTCTTCCTATACTGGCCAAATTGGACCTCCACTATCTGCAGCCTGGGATGGCGGTTGCACGAATTGTCTCAGGTCCGGAGATCTTTCCAACTCGCGCAGCTCCAAGTCAGTCAAGCCTTTCTTAGCCGGGCTAAGCAATACCCCCAGATCCAATACAACTGCACAGTTAGTAAGTGGGCCCTTTACCTCAGGTAGTGCTTCCTGCAGTTGAAGTGGCTCCAAGGTTTGCGGGGAATGTAGTATGGATATTTCCCCCCCCCCGGAGTCCTGAATGTGTATTTGGTAAGCGGCTTCTATAGGCTCATTGGGGCCATTTTGATCTTTCTCAGCCGCTAACTTAATCGCATTTAGCAGTTCTAGGTCTTTCTGCAGATTACACTCGATATTCCCCAGCCCCTCTTTTTGCGTGACCCCCAGTTCTTTTGGTCTAAATATATCAGCAGTAGCAGTCAGGTCAACTTTCTTATTCAACTTCCTAAAGAATTCCTCAATTTTTTTATTCCCAATCAGGAGTGGGTTTGGCAGTCGAACGGCCATGCCCAAGAACCCTTTTTTTCATACAGAATCAGAGTACAGCGAAACAAGTGTTAACAAACACGATAAATAGACAAACCATCACTACCCTGGAGCGTTTCAGCTAGACAACTAATAACACGATACAACGCGTTCAGCCCCAAAGCCCCAACAGCCCAGACTGCCACGACTGCCCTTGAAGCCCTTCGATCCTCTTCACGGCCGCTTCGTGGAGTCAATAAGTTTAAAAACAATAATCCAAACAGGCACAGAGCGCACCGCCCAGCGGGGCCGCCAATCCAAGCAGCCTACAGAACCGCTAGAACGATGGGATTTGAAGTTTTGCAGCACTCGGCTCATGAGGAAGCAAGCACAGTCCAATTAGCCACAGCCTCCGTCCGGCATCTTTTCCTCGGGAAGCGCGATGCTGTAGGTTGGGAGCCAAGCGTCAATGGTCAGTCCTGCCACGACTGCCCTTGAAGCCCTTCGAGCCTCTTCGGGGGGCTTATAAAAGAAGGGGTGGAGTGGGGTAATGCGATACCTTTGCAAAGGCCCCGTACCCCAACACGTATGACGTGTGGACGCAGGGCCTCTGCGTGCACAGCAGTGGTTAAATAAAAAAAAAGGAAAAAATAATTAAAGGAAATGTAAAGTTTCATGTGTAGCGCGCTGAACAAATTCGTACATATTCTGATCAGCACGATGCAGAGCGCGAAATAAAGGATAACCTTGCAGTTCAGCAGGCGAAGGTTGAGCAAGGATAGGGATGATTGGCAGGTCTGCCCTGCGTGCTATGCAAAGTTTGACGAGCAGCGCGTGCATGCCGTATGCAAGGCCGCTCTCAGAGCACACGCCGACTCGTAATTTTGAGTATGTTAGGCTCTGCCCCCCGTGCGTAGCCATTGCATACTGCTCGCAAGTTGTTTCTTGCGTACGCTGCCAGAGACATACGCCGACTCGTAATCAGGGCCTTCTTTCAAGCAGCTACTAAAGACGCACCTGTTTTCCGAACACTTTGGCTGAGCTACTTGATTTGATTCGATCTGACCTTCCTGCCCGTTTTGCCTATGGTTCCTAGCTATGTTTGTTTTTTGTCTTGCTCGTTTGTTTGTTGTTCTTGGTTTTTCCAGCGCTTTGATGCCCAAGGGCTTTAGGCGCTATACAAATAAATAATAATAATAATGTGTCTCCTGCGCAGGGATTGTAGGGACGCCTACATCCAGCCCTCCAAATCCTTGCAGTAAGTCCATGGGGATGATGTCGGCTGCGATTTGCTCGTAGTTTGTGAACTTTAAATGAGGGGGCGGGCCTCCTCCCGTCTGGTTGCAGGCCTTCTTGTATTTGGCATACTTGCTCCTGACACGAACCTAGAGTC
>JAWWEI010013362.1:0-12008 GCA_035583255.1 Pseudotriton ruber | reverse complement strand
CTCGTCATCTTGACGCTGAGCCGCGTCAGAGCACGTAGCTCTGACGCGGCTCAGCAGTTATTGCGGGTCACCGTGACTGGCAGCCGCGCTGGGATTGGCCCAGCCGGCTGCGAGTCACGGCCTGGCCTGCCCCGCCCCCTACCTCCCTCGCTCCGTAATCTTTGCTTTAGTGCGCGCATGGAAAACTTATAGTACCAAGTAGAGAAGAGAGGCGATTTCCTGACTTGCGCTGGAGTGTGGCGGGTGCATTCCAGGCGCAAGTCAGTGCAAGGTTATAAATAGCCCCTGCAGCATCTCTCGCCGCAGTAGTATTCCAATAGTACTGTGTCCGCTTCCCGTGTCTTTAGTATTACATGGTTACAAGACATGGTTACATTGTTTAGATAATTGGGGACGTCCGAGAAAGCAGTGTAAACATGAAGGCGACTAAAGACAGAGCGGAGGGAGAAAGTTCACTGGTAAGAAGTTCAAATGCCCACACATAATTCTTCTTTCGAACTCTCCAAAATAAAATGCGTTGTATTTGTTAACCTACATGTACAACTTAAGTAGCCACGTGATCGGGGGCGTATTTACAGAGGGGTCGGGGGAAGGTGGGGTTACTCTCGTAGTACCTGGAGACATTGCAGCGGGGCTCAGCGGTACGAAGGGAAGGCGTCTGGCGTCCAGCTGAGTCATGGCTAGCCCGGTCACGGACACTAAACACACGTAGAAAATGGATATTTTAGGAAGGCATTGCTGTTTGCAATTACTACAGTATATTTTCTTTGTGCTGGGAAAGCAGAAAGCAAGTTTTAATAGATTTATAGGCCTTACTCTCGTGCAAATCCCCAGTTTGTAGATACAAGTGAAAAAAATGTGTTTTAATAACTTTGCCAACGCGCCTATCTTTTTCTTTGTGAATACGGTTCTTTCACCTCCTAAAAAAATAAGTCACGTTTTGTTTATATTATTTATTAACACATTTTCTATATTAAAAAGATAAGGCAGGTAGGGAGTTTAAAAACCTTCTGCAGATACCTATAAGTAGATGTGGGTGACCAGCAGGAGCGTTGGGGCTACTGCCCAGCCTGCCAGGAAAAAATTAAATTTCAAAAGCACTTTTACTGCTCGCATTTGCTTGCAGTTTAGAAATCAACAGTACAGGGTGCAAATTCCATTCTTTTCATTCCAGCCTATTGCCAGGACATCCAACCCATGTATCGGGTTTCCGTTCAGTGCTTTACTGTGAATGGCCAGGTGCATACCTCACCCCATCCGTAGGTAAAAACACAGGAGTAAGTAGGCTAGGTACCGTGGGAGATTATCCCCCATCCCCTGCAAGATCAGTGCCCTGAGACTCAGGTGTCTGTTGGCAGGCTGGCACCAGGGGCAGACTGGCTCTGTAAATTGCCCCAGGAAAAAAATCAACAGGCTCACTGGCTGACCGTTTTTCGTCTGGTCGGCTGTGGGTTGAGCAGAGTAGCACTCCAGCGCTAGAACCCTAATTCTTTTGCAGTGGCAGCAACCGTTGAACTACAAAAGCGCTGGGTTAAGGAATCCAGAGACTCTGTTCTCAGGACTTGCCAGTCAGGACAAGCACAGGCCCTAAAAGGGCATTTGGGGGACAGGCCTCTTGTGCCACTGATCCCTCAATGCTGGACTGCCTTAGCGATCACAGTAGCATTAATAGACATCATTGACATGTTCATTATTTTGTAAATTACTGCCTTGGAAGTGACAGCAGTCCGGTATGCGTGGGTGCTCTTCTGATTGCCGGCAGGGCCCTAGGATCATTAGCCAAGTGAATTCTCTGGGTGTTTGACGTGAGGCAGCATCCCACATATTTTCTGCCTCAATATTGCACTGATTCGCAGTCCGTTTTGCCAAAGGAAGTCCTCTAAATGCCAGTAACCTGGTTATCACTATGCCTGTGCCTAAATGTCACCTGCTGGTTACTGGGTCAGAAACCAAGTCGGGCAGCATGCCATGAAAGCCCACGCACTGTATGTCCTGCCGGAGGTAAGAAACCTCTTATGCCACCACACTGCCTGACAGTTTGTTATTACAGCTGGTTGTAATATAAACAATTTTACTCTTATTTTGTTGGAATATTTCTTAACCAACATGAGTAAACAAAGTGTCCGGTCTAGCGGTAAAAGCAACCAGTGACTACATTTGATGTACATTCTATTGAAGGTAAAATACTTGCTACATTCAGCATTTGCAATGATGCTGTGTAGGGCGGCGAATGCTGTTACAGCTAGCAGTTGCCAAACTCGTCAAACTATTGGCATTACTAATGCTTGTTTCTTGTTTTTATTTCCTCAGTGTGCCAGTCTTTCTTTTCTCTTTGGGGTAGAGACCTGGTGTGTCATGGGGCGAAGAGGTCCACGGCCTCTCTGATGCAAGTGTCCAGCCTGCTCGGTCCTTCTTGTGGGTTTCTCAGGTCCCCTCTTGCGGGGAGGTTGTTGTCGAAACAGGCTTTTACATCTGGGTTGTTGAGTAATTTGCGTCAGTTCCTTGTTTTCTGCGGTGTTTTGTTTCCTGTGTGGGTACGCAAGTGCCCTTTTAATTGGATGTGAAAGTTGATTATCCACTGATCAGTCCAGTATACCGGGTAGGAGTCATGGATAACTGTGGTGTCTGAATCCACGTATATAGCATCTAGTGTGTGCCCTCGGGTTTGGCTTTTACCAGCTGTTTGAGGTCTACGGTTTTCATGAAGTTGTTGATCTTGCTGGAGCATGGATCGTTGGCCATCTCAAAGCTGTTGTTTAGGTCCCCTAAGATGGTGATGTTGTGGTGTCTGTTGAGGATTGAGGTTACGAAATCTGCCAGCGTGGAAGGAAATGTTGGTTTGTGTTCCCGGGGGGGGGGGGGGGGGGGGGGGGACTGTAGATGAGCAGGAAGGAGAGTGAGTTGTGTGGGTCTGTCGCATCTCATCAGTAGATGTGCGAATCCGGTTTGTTTTTCAGTTTCCTGTAGTTTGATTTTGTACTGCGCTCTGGTGATGTTGCTAGTCCTCCTGCGTGTGTTGATCTGTTGACTCTAGTAGCTCAGTATCCGCAGGGATTTATTCTTTTATGATGGGGCCTTGATCAAGATTTTTGAGCTATGTTTCTGTTAAGAAGGTTATGTCCGGGTTGTGGGACTCTAGTAGATCTCTGATTTTATTTCTGTTTTTGTTCATGGATCGGGCGTTCAGTAGGAGGCAGTTGAGAGTGCGGGTTTTTTGTTGTTTTGTGTTCTGGGTGTTATAGGTTTCTGGGGGTTGCGGGCTTGGGGGGGTGCAAGTTTTCTTTCTCTTTTTTTCTCCTTAATACATCGGTTGAGTGTGTTTCCGTTCTGGTAGGGTTCGAGGTGGGGCTTTTCCTAAGCTGTTGAGTGTTTGGTGGTTGTGCGTTTTTTCCTCCTCTTCCTTCCTTGGGTGTGTGGGGTTCCGTGTGTGTGTTAGGTTGCCTGTTTCCATTTCTGCAAGTTCTTCCCTTTGGAATACCGTGGCGTGGTCTGGGTGATTGGGTCCCGGGGGAAGTGTCTCCTGTCCTGGGTGTTGCTCGGTCCTAGGGGATAGAGTGTTGGGCGGTGTGAGTCTTCTTTTTCCTTTCTTTTCTCTCCTACGGCTGAGTGTGTTCCCGTATGTGTTCGGTCCTGAGTTGTGGCGTTTTGGTGTTTTTCGTCTTCTTCTTTGTCTTTTCTTTCCCTTTTTTCCATGTTTTGGGCTTTAGAGTTTTCTCTGTCTTTGCGTCCCCTTTTTTCTATGGTCTGGTGGGTTGGGGTGTCCATGGCAGGGTCGAGGTTGGGCCTTTCATCACAGGTATCCATTGCTTCTTGGTACTCTCTTTGAGATTTTTTGATGGCTTCTAGAGAGAGTGGTTGCTTCGAGGGCTTTGGGTTTTGAGGGTTTCCTTGTGCAAGGACTTGAGTTGACGCCGGCCATTTCTTTATGTCATCATGTCTGGGCAGTGCACGTTTGCGGTCTTTTTTTCCATGTATGGCATGGAGTGAGTGTGGGTTCAGAGAAGATGGTGTCGTCTGGTATATTGTGGTATTTTCTTTTGTAGTCTCCTATTGAGTTCAGACTGGATGATGTTTTGGGCGGGTGGTTTCCTCGGTTGTTTGTTTGGGGTGTGATCGGTTTGAGGTGTGCTGCATGGTTAGGTTTCCTTTGTTTTCAGGTTTTTGATGTTCAGGCTGGTGTGCTCCTTGTTTGTGTTGGTTGGCCGAGGTGCCTTCTCCCCGGTCGCTGCTGTGCTTGTTAGGAACTGTTCCTCTTTTTTTGTTGTATGTTCATGTTAGCTTTGGGACTCATGTTCTGTCTTTTCTGAAGGAGTCTTGTGATCCTCTGATGAGAGCGGAGTTTCCTCCATTCCTTCCGTGGTAGTTTTTTGTCGCTTGCCGAGTTGTGTGAGTGTCCTTCAGTTGTATTGATGGGATCCCTTTGTTGTTCTAGATAGACCAGGTGGTTTTCTGGTGCCTCTGCTCCCATGTTTGCTTTTGCTCTGTGCTGGGTGTTGGGATTCCTTGGCTAGGGGGGGCTGTCTTGCACTGTCCTGTGTAGCTTCTTTTGGCGGTTGTTGTTTTCTAGCGGTTGAGCAGGGTTGTTGATATTCTTGCCTTTCGCCTACTAGTTGGGGTTCCTTGGTACGCTTGGTGAGCTGGTGCTAGTTGGGGTTTCCCTGGTGATCTTCTAGGCAGCGATACACTTCAGATGAGGGAGGTAGACGTAAGCTTCAGCTGGGGAGTGGTCTGACAATATCTTTAGGCAACAGTATCCTCTAGGCAGCGGTAAACAGTATATCTAGGCAGTGATAAACTACAGCTGGGGAGACGTCTGACCCTATCTTTAGGCCCCAGAGTAGGAGCCCAAAGGAGTGCTATATTTTAAATCCACAACTTGACTGAAAACTAGTGATTGGAGATGAAAGGTAGCAGAGCGATCTAAGTATCCCTCTCCCTATATTAAGGTTAAATTGAAAACAGGAATCACAGAGTGTGGTTCACCTACCTCCATATAGACTAGATAAGCGGTGTAATGTCCCATAGGGAATAGCTAAGCAAGGAAACTCCAGTTGACTAGGTGTACCATCTGTCCCATAGTGATTGGGAAGTAGTGATATTCCAGAGGGCGATTGAGGGTTCTCACCACAGAGGACTCTTAGGGAACTAATAAGAATCACAATAAATGTGCTCAGCCAGGCTAAGAGTAGGCATTATCAGTATACTAGGATTATCTGCACCCTCGAACACGTACAGATACCCCTTCCCAACTACAATTCACGATCAGTAAATAACAAATAAGGTGAACGTGAATTCCAGACAAAACACACATGGGAAGGGACATAGAGAGTAACATTGTACACTACAATAAACAACGCATTGAACCCAAATGGAGAAATGGAAAACATATAATAACACAAGAAGACAAGAATGGATGGATTAGGTGTACTGTTTCAGGCTTTGTGTAGTCCATGAGCACACATAAATAGAGAGAGACCATACACTCAAATCTACAACACATAAAGCAAGTCCATCATCAGCAGAAGGACAACGTAAGCAACACATAAAAATGCAACCAAGAATAGTTATGGAGGGAACTGGTGGCTCCGGCCTCGTCAACTCTATGAATGCATATAATCCCACAGATGGATAAAAGGGGGTGCCTTCTTGCAAAAATCGAGTCATGGAAGACCCCGCCCCAACTCGTGGCACAACGATACTGCCTGAGCGGTAAAAACGCATCATACAAGAACCCCAGCTAACAATAACAATATGTACCAGCACAACCCCCTGACGTCAGTTCCTTACACATAGCGCCAGACACAGAGAATAAACTAAACTAACTAGGGATCACCCCAACATAAATTTAGAATTAAAGTATATACAACAATGGTGTATATACAGCCAAATTTGGGGAAGTGACAATTTGGTTGGGGAGGCTGGGTGGGTGATGAGAATTCTGGGAATACTCTATCCTTTAGAACCAACGTTATCCGAAGGTATATAACTTGTTCTTCTAATGGACACTGGGTTCCCAGAATTCTCATCATGAGTCACTCCCAAATCAGTGTTTGTGGCTGTGGTGTGAACATTGTCAGTACTGAAATCTGTAAATGTACAGAATACACAACAGACTATGTCAGTGTGTTCATGACTGGGAAACTGAGTTGTGCAGCACAGAGCTGCCAAATTAAGCATCACCCCTTGCAGCCATATCTAAATTGTAGTGGCGAGCAAAAGTTAAAATAGATGACCAGGTAGCAGTCTGGCAAATTTTATCCAGAGAAACACGTGGTGACTGCAGCACCTCTGGTAGAGTGTGCTCTGATCACTTTTGGGTAGTTCGGGGGTTCCTATTGGCAATCTCATAACATTTTCTGATGAGTAGAACAACCCATTTTGACACAAGGCTGTTCCACGTCCATCTTAGTTTGGCCTGCATGTGCCATTACTTCCAGAGAGAATCCGATATGCAAATCAGCTGCTGACACCACCAATGGTAGCAGTCAGCCCCAAACTGCAAGGTATTCTCTCTTTCAGTGCGAGATCACAAGCAATCCTCCAGGCCGATTTCGGCCTTGTTGGGCCTCCTCAGAAGACTGAAGTGACCGGACAGTTGAACGGATCTTTGTTAGAAAAAGAACACCAGTCACAGATCCGCTGCCAGCGGGATTTGCAGATGGCTCCCGTGGAAGGTCTGTGAGCAGCCATTACTACCTCCAGGACATTGTCTGCCAGATCCCAGCGGCTATATCTCACCCTTTCAGAAGCCACGCGTGCAGCTTGAGGCTGTCTCAGTCTGCATGAAGTACCTGGCCCCCACTGCGAGAGCAGGTCTGCCCGTTGGGGCAGTCTGATCGGGGTTGCCACACTGAGTTCCAACAGATCTGAGTACCAGACGCGCCTGGGCCAGTCTGGTGTGATCGAACCATCTGGCATCTGAACATCTTGAGGCAAGCCACCACTCCCCCAATAAAGGGTTGAGGGGGAAATGCGTACACAAGACTGAAATACCAGGGTATTGTGAATGCATCTCTTGAGTGCACCCATTAGGGGGTACACTCTGGCGCAAAACAGATGTCATTTTCTGTTTTCTGCGGTTGTGAACAGGTCGACCTGCGGAATGCCCCAAGAGCAAAAGATGGAATTGAGAACCTCCTGATGGAGCTCCAACTCATGGGAGACCGAGGAGAGGCGACTCAGTGAGTCTGTCTGCACATTCTCTTTGCCGGCCAAATGAGCAGGAGGTGAATGTCATGTTGGATGGGCCCCTCCCAGAGAAGTGCTTCTCGGCAAAGCCGGAAGGAACCCACTCCTCTCTTATTCAGGTAATGCATGGCAATGGTGTTGCACGTAAGAATCAGTACTGATCTGCCACGCAGAGATGGGAAGAAGGAACGAATGGCCAACCTGATTGCTCTCAGTTCCAACAAGTTGATATGCTGAGAGGACTCTTCTGGATTCCACAGCGCACTGGTGGATAGTTCCAGAATGTGTGCTCCCCACCCTGAGTGCGATGCGTCTGTGTGATCTGAGAAGGAGGCAGCCGAAATGGCTTGCCTCTCTGAAGCATCTCCATGTCCCCCCACCAGCGCAAGTGACGTGCAAGGTGGGTTGTCACAGATACTTTGTCTTGTGGATCCCCAATGTGTTGATTCCACTCGGAAGCCAGAGCCCACTGAAGGGACCTCATGCTCAGCTGCGCATGGGGAATCAGATGAATGCAAGAGGCCATCAGCCCAGTCATCCTCTGGAAACTCACTGCTGGTACTTGGGAACCGTTCACAATGACCTGGAGCATCTGCTGAATGGACTGAATACTCTTTAGGGGCGGAAATGTCATTTGCAGAGAGGTGTCCAGAATCTCACCTACAGTATGTACTGGATCAATCTTGTAGAAAATTCTAGAAAAAAGTGCACACGCGAGACAGATGCTGTCTCAGCCGATCCTCAGTCAACGACTTGATGAGCTGGTCATCAAGTTAGGAGAACACATGGATGTCCTCCTTCCGGAGATGACTTACCACCACTGCAGCACCTCTGTGAAAACGAGGGGCAGAGGTGAGGCCAAAGGGCACTGCACAAATGTAGTGCTCCCCCGCACCGTGAAGCGAAGAAACTTCCAGTGAGCCTTGTGGATGGGGATGTGGAAGTATGCATCCTTCAAGTCCAATGACACCATCCAATCTCCCTGGGACAGTGCCAGCAGGACCTGGGCAAGGGTACACATCTTGAACCTGTCCTTCCG
Organism: Pseudotriton ruber; assembly: GCA_035583255.1. Lineage (NCBI taxonomy): Eukaryota > Metazoa > Chordata > Amphibia > Caudata > Plethodontidae > Pseudotriton > Pseudotriton ruber. The sequence continues at coordinate 3,781 of JAWWEI010013362.1, read as the reverse complement.
CATGAGCTTGTTCAATCTCCTCAGGTCCAAGATTGCACAGAGGGCTCCGTCCTTCTTGGGAACCAGGAAGTAACAGGAGGCCCATCACCTCTCTGGGTGATGGGCACCCGTTGAACCGCTCCTTTCTGAAGCATGTGGAGCACCTCTTCGTGGAGAAGGGTGAGGCCGGATCCGAAATGGAAAGCACTCAACGAATGATTTGGAGGACCCAATGGTCAGGGATAATCTCCATTATTATTATTAATATCTTTTATACCGCCCAGCAAACCCGAGTGGGGCATCAGAGAAAAGAAGACACCTAATTTACACCTAGTGTATAATTTCAAGGGGTGAGAATTAAAACCTAAACCAAAAGTCGACAATGGATCGAGTTAAACAAGAGCATCTATACAGAAATCCTAAAATAAGTGTGTCTTTAGTCTCCATCTCTTCATGAACCCCGACAGTCAAACCCCCCCCCCCCCACTGGGGTGGGATGTACAGTGGGTCCTTTGTCAGTGTAGAGTTATCCATATCAAAAACGTAACTAAAGCTTGTCTGTTTAAAGCATTGTTTGTCCCAACCTGGGCGCAGTCACATTACAATCTATTCTGTTATTAGCTGCAGACGCATTCCAATCCCAAACAAGGCCAGGCATGTTGAAATCCTACAGTTCTGCAGTGGAAACCTTTCAACGTGCTCCGACATGCTTTCGACAAGCTCCTGACATGGATCTGCAGGTCACGGCAGGTCAATTTTTTTTACCTTTGCTTGTCAGGCTGCTTGTTGGATGTTATCCAAGTCATGGAAAGTGGCGTAGTGGCCTCTGTAAGGCAGGAAGAACGTCAGGAAGTCTGCTTCGTGGAGGGCACAAACTCCTTCAAGCCATTGCTGCCCTGACACTTACCCTGCTCTTTACCACAGCCCTTGGAGGGCAGCAGAAGTTGCATCTGAGGCTGCTGCTGCTGTGCAGACTGAACCTTAGGCTACGGCCAAGACTTCATTTTAGGAAAAGAAAACATTTGAGTAGGTTCAGGATGCCCCAGCTTTAGTGCCGTCGTGTGCATGGCACTGAAATGCTCCAAGTCCTCATCTGCCTTGGCACCAAAAAGTTGCTCGCTGTCAAACCGCATGCCCAAAGGTTTGACCTGTACATCCAGGGAGAAGTGGGATGTACATATCCCACTGCGCATGCGCATGGATACCGAAGTGGCCATGGCTCGACCAATGGAGTCGGATCTGTCCAGGCCACAGACTAAGCTCTCCTTAGCCATCTCTAAGCCCTCGGACACAAGCTGGGAGGCACAACCCTGTAACTCTTCTGGCAGTTTCTCCACAGGTTTCTTGAGGCCCTTAAAAATGCAATGGGTATACCTTGCAAAGGTGCACGAGGCGTTTAAGGATCCTAACCCCAAGCTACACGATGCGTAAGACTTTTTCGCATTGCCTTCAAGGCGCTTAGAGTTCCTGTCCAGTGGAAGAACAGGGAATGTGGTCACACCCAACTTGACAGTCACAGCCTCGACCTCTAGGCTGGAAGGCGAAGGATGGATATGCACAAACACCGGGTCCCCAGCAGAAGCCCTGTATTTCCGGGAACGTTTAAGGTCAACCATGTAGGTACTGCTAGGGTGCTCCCAGAGCCCAAAGATGGGCTTAGACAGAGCCAAGGTAAAGGGCTGCTACCGCCTTAGCCCTGGTCTCCTCTAAGATCTCTGTGATGATATTGGAAGTCTTCTCTGGGGCAGGGAGCTCGAACCTCAGAGTCAAAGTCGCCTGTTTTAAAACATGCCAGTAGCCAGAACCCTGCTCTGGGTCCTGACCTGCCAAGTCACTGTCAGGAGACATGTCAAGGCTACTGAGCGATCATAGAGTGTGTTAACGGGGCCCCTAAGAAGGGGCGCTTCACCCACACTCCCCACCCTCACTGTCACTCTCCTGAAGTATCCCGCGGATGAGACAAAACCTCCACAAAACCCAACCTCGAAGGGCGCAAAATGGAGGACGAGGTGAGATCCAAAGGTCTTTCCCTCAGGCCCCCAGAATGAAACCCCGGCCACGAAGACGCAATGGTGACCCCTGAGCACACCCGCTCGACCTCTCTGGACATAGGCCTCATGGAAGACACCCCGGTGACGCCCCCCTCACACCTGGGGCCCCAGGACGAGAGTCACCATGTAGACCCGAGGCCAAAGCCGATAGTGCCAGGGAAAGAGGGATAGATGCCGAGGTAGTAACTACCGGCGCCTGGGGCAGCTGGGCCCACCACAGGCATCGAGGGAGGAAGACATTCCAGCAGCTCCCGTTACTAAGCACTAATCTCTTCGAGGGCTGGCACAGGGGGTGGCACAGGAGTGTCAGCCCAAGGTGGAGGTCGAGGATCTGACCCCCAGGGGAAAGATCTCGGGATGGGTCGACATTCCTCCTCCATCTGCATCTTGGACCGACACCGTGGAGAGCAGGAATGGTGTTGTCAGGAAGATGATGAGGACTTTGAAGACCCTGAGTGCCTGTGCTCTCTGGATCTCTCGCAGGAAGGATGAGGGTGTGAGCCTAAGGGGTCATCCAAATCCCCACGGCGCCGGTAAAGAATGTGTTAGTTTTTCCAAAAGGATACACTGTCTCTGCGGGGCTCAATTTCGAGGAGTGAAGCGACCACTGCGTAACCTCACACTTGCTAAGTTGGGCCCACGCTGGTGCTGCCCCGTGATAAAGTGCAGTTGTGGAAGTGGTTGTTATTCCAAAGTTTCAGTGATTGATTAGTTGTCTGCAGGGGGTCCTGTAGTTAATCTATGAAATAGAGGACAAGAGGTCAAGGATCATTAACCCACTCCTAGTGTAATAAGACTAAGGTCTACCGTATGCAGTTACTTAAAAGGAAAATGTACCTCTGGTTGGGCGGCACTGGACATTTAACCAATGGTGGGCTTAAGCTCAAGTTTTAATTGTTCAAGTCTCTAGCTGCCTGCAAGGGCATGGGAGGAAGGTCAAGTGTGGGTTCAAGTTCTGTTTCAGGTAATGCCAAAAGAAAATATGACACTCAGGGTAGGTTTGGAGAAATACTGTCTTTCAAGTTCAAAAGGTGTGATATGCCTTTAAGAGTTCTTTGTTGCTGAGTGAAGGGAAAAAGGTGTAGGGGCATGGCCAGGTGCCGGCCCCTCGGAAGCGGCATGACTTTGCCGCGGACCAAGTCAACCGAAGCGAGCGGGCAGCAGCAACGCGACTGCGGGATGCCGAAGTCGACTCGCCTCAAAGAGTGTCCCAAATCCTGAGTCTGGGTAGACGCAATAAGATGGCGCTTCGTCACGCAAGTCTCAGAAGAGTGTCATCTGATGAGAAGCGTCCTTTAAGCCTTCCTGAGTTAGTTGGCAGAAGAGAGTGAAACAATGCAACTGTTCTCCATCTTCTCCATGGTAAGAAGGAAGCAAAGGCAGCTGTGCAGAGGAACGCGCGTGTGAGGAAGAACTGTGCCCACGCGCGCCAGAGAGTGTGAGCCTGCTCCTTCCTCTGGTACAGGCGTGAGCCTCGCACAGGTAGCGCAGCGAGGTGCGTGCTAAGGCACAGGTCAGGGTTTCCAGATATATGGCACGAACATTAGAGTTCCAAAAGAGAGAAGTGTCTCGCTCTCGCAGTAAAAATGAACTGTGATGTGACTAGTGAGCAGTCTTAAAACTAAAAGTACAGTGTAGAGAGAAAGTAGTAATGGTGGTATTTAGTAGAGGTTGTGTCAGGGTTTCCGCTCACCAGCCCTTCATTTGCTCTGTGTTACACTCACCCTGCCTTGTACCCCTTACCCTGATGC
>JAWWEI010012252.1:0-12024 GCA_035583255.1 Pseudotriton ruber | reverse complement strand
TTGGCCACCAGTCTGGCCAAGATCTTGTAGTCAAACTGGAGTAGACTGATGGGCCTCCAGTTCCCCAACCTGTCCTTGTCCCCCGCCTTAAACAAAAGGATTACAATGGACTGATACATGGAGGGGCACATTCTCCCAGTCTGCACGATGGTATTGCAGACCAGGGTGAGGTCGCCGACCAGCAAAGACAAAAACCTGTGGTAAAACTCCTTGGGGAGGCCATTCCCCCCCCAGGGTTTTCCTGGACGCTGCCCCTTTTACTGCCAGCTCAACCTCCACCTGGTCGAAGGGGTCCGTCAGGTGGCGGGTGTCCTCGACACTGGCCCTGGCATTCATGGAGGACAACAAGGTGGTGACATCGTCTTGGTCGATGTCGCGCCGCTTAAAAAGCTCGGTGTAAAAGGCCTGCACCTCCCTCACCACCTGCGCAGGATTGTTCACAACCTGGTCCTGGGGGTTGCGAACAGACCCTATATGCTGCTTTGTGCTCTTGGCCTTCTTGAAAAAATAGGCCGTGCAGGCTTCCTCCTCCTCAAAGTGTTTCACCTTAGAGAGGAAGCGGATCTTGGCATCCTCTCATCGGATGAAAGCCTCCTCCCGCAGGCGTAAGACAAGGTCCCTGTCTTGCAGTGTCAAGCCCTCCCGCTGGAGCAAACGGATTGCCTGCCTCTGCACTTGCGCCCGCTCGTACTCTTGTCTCACCCTAACAGCTGCAGCCCTGCCCTCCTTAACAAAGAACTTCTGGCATTGGATCTTGACAAACTCCCACCATTCCAGAATGGATGGGTAGGATGTTTTCTTCTGCTGCCAGAAGGCGTACTGGGTCTCAAAACCGAGCGCACACCTCTTCATCCTGCAGAAGCCGGGTATTTAGCTTCCACTGGAAGGCTTCCCTCCTAGGCCCGTCCCTGTGGGTCAGCGTGGCACACAGCAGCTGGTGGTCTGACACCAGGAGGTCCGTAAGGGAAGTGCCCACGACATCAAAGGCTGTAGAGCACAGGATGTAATCGATCCTGGAGGCTATTCCCCCACCCCTCCAGGTGAAACCCTGACCCGCAGGGTGGTGAATGGCGTAGGTGTCCACCAAACCCAAGTCAGCAATCATCCAATTTAGTAAATTGGAGGTCCGGTCCAGTACGACCGGTGCCATCCCTGGTGTGTCAGACCTCCTGTCAGCCTCAAATCGGATACAATTAAAGTCCCCCATGATGATGGTCGGGGTAACCCCACCAGCCCTGAGCTTTAGCAGCTCAAAGGTGTGCGCTCTCTTTTGTTTCCGATGGGATGCGTAGATGTTAAAGGCCCTGTACCTCGATCCATTCCACGCGAAATGGACCTCCAGTAAGCGGCCAAACTGCAGGTGTAAGACAGAAGTCACTTCCACCGACCTGTCAAAAAACAGAATGCCAAGGCCAGCGTTCTTGTTGTCCACCGTACCAGACCAGACAGAAGGACCCCTTCCCCACTCCTCCTGCAGGCCATCGTGCGACTCCTCCCATTTGAGCTGGCACTCCTGGAGCCCCAAACAGAACAAAGGAAGCGTCCCCAGGGTCCTGAAGAGGTGGGCCCTGTTGACATCATTCCCCAGCCCCCTCACATTAAGTGAACCTATAGTGACCGCCATCAAGACAATGAGGTGTGAGAAGGACAAGATCACAGCCATGGTGGCGACTTTCTACCAGCAGCTCCACCGGGATCCTTATCACAACCGGAAGGCCCATCCAGCTGCTTCAGGGTCATTCTACTCCTAGACTTCTTCCTCTGCTGTTTAGGTGGTTCCGGTTGTACCGGAGCGGGCGGGGCCATGGGCTCGGACCTGGTGTCAAAATAGGCCTCATCCCCGGTGTCCATCTGCTCCGCCACACTAACCAGGACCTCATCAGACACCTCCCCCAAAGGACACGGGGTGTTCACCCTACTACCACCTTCTGCCACCTCCATGGGAGCCTCTGCAGCGATCCCTGACTCCCCACTGTCAGAGAGTACCTCAGCTGACCCCTCCCCTACAGCCCTCCCTAGCCTCTCACCAAGTAAACTCGCTACATTCAGGCCCACTACTCTAACAGCCTCCCCTTCAGTGGGTTCCACCAGAGCTGGGCGAGCTTGCACAACTCCCTCCACAACCGTTCCACCAGTGACCTGGGCACCCGACCCAGGGTTAAACTTGCTCGGGGCTATGATGCTTTTGAAACCCCCCCTTGCCTGAGCACCAGAAGAAGATGAAGACTGGGGTACAGCAGAGGGACCCTCCGCCGCAACAGAACACACACCCAACGGCTCCAGCCCCTTGCCCATCCTGGACAAGGCCTCATCTATCAGAGGTAGGGAACTAAACCTATTCTCAAGGGGGACAGTCAATTGGGTATGAGGCTGATCCCCCGCCACCAAAGCCTGCGAAGCAGCCAATTGGCTATTATGAGGCTGCCTCACACTACCAGGACCCCCAGAGGCCCTGGATCTATGCCTCCGAGTCCCTCCTCTCTTCCGCTTCTTCGCCTGTTCCCACGCCTGATCTCCCTCAAGTTGGGATTCAGACGAAGAAGTAGACTCTTTAAAGTCAGACATGACCTCCTCCCTCACCATCTTTTCATATTCTTCCATTCCGTCTTCCGCAATGAGGCGCAACGTTTCCGCCGCCCTCACTGCGTGTACTGCCAGTTCTTGCTCTTCAGCGGACATAGAGCACTGCGATGGAAGGGCTTCCTCCTCCTCCCCCTCCTTCCCATACACTGCCTCCTCCTCTTCCTCATTCGTCTTCCTCTGCTCCTCCAAAACTATGTGGGATGAAGTGGGCTGCCCTGACGCTGCAGAAAGGGGCAAGGCGCTACCTCTCCTAGGCCCAGGAGTCTGCCCCACAGATGCTGCCAAAACAGGGGCATCCTTATTAACACAATCTTTAATCCGGGGGGCGCCACCACAGGGGGTGACACCTGCCCCCTAACACCAGAGAGCACATGGGGCTTGGACCCCAAACCCGAGCCCCCCACGAGGGGCGGCCACTCCTCAAAATTATTCCCCCCCAAAGGGCCAAGCTGCCGAACAGCAGCAGCCCCCTGACCAGTGGAAGGGGGTGGGGTGACAGGCAGGGGGACATTACCTGACTTTGAGGTCACCTCCTGTGCCTCAACAGACAGGGGTACAGACGCAGGCTGTGCTCCAATAAATGGCACAGCCCGCCCATTGGCGCCATTCTCACCATCATAAACAAAAGTTTGGTCAGTCTCCTCCATCCCCTTATAAGTGACGCCAACCTCACCAAAGCCAATTAAAACGAATTAGACCAAATCAAAACAGTCAACTAATTGGAAACCAGGACTTACAGAAAACGTTTTGGACCACAAAAAGGGGAGTGGTCTGCCCAATTACTAGACCCTCAAGGGGGGTCAAAGGTTCTTTGCCAGTTTATCCACCAGGCACGGTGCCAAATACGGTCCGCCCAGGGTTGTCCCCATCGTATTCTGTCTAGCAAATAATATTCATACAATACAGATAAAATATATTTAGCGCATTCCCTTGGTGATGCGTCTAGATGTTTTAAAACAAAATTACATCTGGAAACCCAAAGTCCCACCTTCCCCGCCACCAGGAATTTATGACACACTGCCCTTTGTTCTAAAGGCGTGTTCACCAATAGCCCATATACCACCATATCACCTGACAGAGTCCTGCTTTTGGTAATCCTCACTCTGATGGGCTTTAGTGCTTCCCACACCTCCTGTGCGAAACGACAGTCCCACAAGAGGTGATACACCGATTCATCTCCAGCACACGCTCTCCTTGGACAGGCTGCCGTGAGTGCCAGACCTCTTCTGTATTGTAGAGCTTTCACGTTCAAGCCACCCGCAATCATCATCCAGTTTGTGTCTTTATGTCTACGGAGAAACATCTTATTGTGAACAGTTTGCCAAATTAACAGTAGAGTGTCGGATGTAAAATTCGCCACTTCAATGGGAGCTTGCGTGGTGAGTAACATTCGAATTACAAGCCTTGCCTTCACAAAGGCAATTACCGGAACATTGGGAAAATCATATAATTGTGTAATCTTCAACATATGTTTCAGGTATGCTGGTGGATTTAACATGTTGGGCCCATCATTTGTCACCTGAAACCAGCCCCACCTACGAAGTGTGAGGCCTAGTAAACATAAAAGCATAGGTCTAGCTATATTAGCTGCATTCCTTATGACTTGTACATGATATACAAGACAGTGAGTCCACATAAAGAGGAGAAGGTCCGGAAACCCCCATCCTCCATTTTTTACTGAGGCAAAGATACATTTTCTGCCCACCTTTTCAAAGGGCGAACCCCAAAAAAAGGTGCAGAGGGTCCTTTGTAGCACCCTGAGTCTCTCCCTCGATGGAGGGAAGACCAAAGACAGGTACAAGATTATAGGTACTAAGACAGCTTTGGTGACAAGAGTTTTGCCAGTAAAGGTAAGGTCCCTTGTGCGCCATAACCCTATCTTTTGAGCAATGCGCGTCTCCACCTTTTGCCAGCTGAGTTCCCCATCATTTGCCACATTAAAGATTACACCTAAAACCGTAACATTGTTTGCCTTCATATTAACATCAGTAGGTATATGATGATTCCACCAAGGCGTGGTGAAACCCTCGCACTTGTTCACATTTAGTTGCAAGCCAGAAGCTCTTTGAAAACATTTTACATGTGCAAGTGTCATGTTTAAATCATTAGGAGAGGCAGATATTAAGCTTATATCATCCATGTAGGCCACTGTTTTTACCTGGATGCCCTGGCCTCTGGGTAACACCACACCATGTATTCGTTGATCAGATCTTATTTTTGCTAGTAAAGGCTCAACCGCACATACAAAAAGTGCCGCGACAGGGGGCAACCCTGCCTTATCCCACTATTCACTTGTATCATAGCGCCCAACACCCCTCTCCATTTTATTTCGCAACTGATGGAGGTGTACATTGTGCGAACCATACTTATAAACATTGGGGGGGCACCCATTCTCTCCAAGCTTGCATAAAGGAAGTCATGCTCAATGCTATCAAAAGCTTTATAGAAGTCAAGGGTACTTAAACCCATTTCAATTCTTCTGTCATTACAAAACCATATCAGGTCTCTTAGAAGCAAAAGATTGTCATGTGCTCTACGCCCTGGGATGACACAAGCCTGCTCCGCTCCCAGAACCGAGCCCAAAGTCTTCGTTAGTCTAGCCGCCAATACCCGAGCAATTAGCTTATAATCAACATTTAAGAGGGTTATTGGCCTCCAATTTTTAACGTCCTTCAGGTCACCTTTCTTTGGTATCACAACCAGTATGCCTCTACGAAAGGAATCAGGCATGAGTTTCCTATTGAACATAACTGTGGCTATTTCTTTCAAAATTGGCCTAACTAACGGCCAAAAGGTTTTGTAAAATTCCAGAGGTAATCCATCGCTGCCTGGGGCTTTCCCCAAGGCAGCATGGGCTAGTGCCTGTTCTAGCTCTAAATCTGTAACCTCCTGTGCCAAATGGTTACTATCCTCATCAGAGAACCGACATTGCAACCCCTCTAAAAAATTCTCATACTCCTCTACAAATGTTTGTTTCACACTGTATAGTTTGGTGTAAAACTTTGAAAACGCGCCAATCATGTTTTCAACAGTGTCTTGTGGGGCTCCTGTATCCGGATCATTTATAACTGTAGGCAAGGACAAAGGTGACTTAAACTTCTTAAAAAAGAAGCTTGTGCAGGCCTCTCCCTCCTCATAATCTTTTACCTTAGATTTATAAATTATATCTTGACCCAACTTTTTTATCTTGCTTTTTATAGCATGTTGCAGATTTAAAATGTCTTGCTGCGACGCTGCCTGTCTATCTACCGCCGCTCTCATATATTGTAAATCAGACTGCAAGGTTCGCCAAATGCGGTCTTCCTTTAGTCTTTTGTCTCTTCCCACCTTTGCAAAGTAACCGGCAGTCTTCCCCTTTACAAACTCCCACCACTCCACCACACTCTGAAATTGGGGTTTCAAAGTCAGCCACCTGTTAAACATTTGTTCATACGTTTGCCTAATATCTTCCTCATCTAGATTGGAAACATTCAATCTCCAGAGTGTGGTATTGGGCCTCTGGATATTTCCCAGAGTCATTTGTACCACCAGAGGATTGTGGTCTGAAAAAAGGCCTGGTTGAACAGTCGCAGACTGTATTGCAAAGTTTCTTGAAGCAAAAATGAAATCTATTCTCGACTCACAAAGATTACTACTTGCCCTCCATGTAAAACCAGAGCCAAAATTATGTACCTTTAAGTAACTATCATTAAATTTCAAATCGTGTACCAGCTCATTCAGGATCCGTGAGGATCTATCCAGTCGGGCGGGGGGACCACCCACTGTTAAGTTGCGCCTGTCCGAGACAGCGCGTATTGTGTTGAAGTCTCCCATTAGTAGCGTAGGTAGATTACCTACCGCTGCCATTTTCAAAAGTTCTAAAAATTCACAACGCTCTCGTATTCTGGGTGTAGCGTATACATTAAACAACCTCACTCTTGTTCCCTGATGTTCAAATATCACTTCTAGTAATCTACCAGGGACCCATTCTTTAGTATATATAATTTGAAAATCTATTGAACTAAAACAAATTCCCACCCCAGCACTCCGCTCAAAATCCGACCCAGACCACACTGAAGGGCCTCTGTCCCATTCCTTTTGCAGGTAGGTATAACTAGGCCTGAACTTCAATTGGCACTCCTGAAAAGCCAGTATCTGAGCTTTCGCCCTGTCACAAAAACTAAATAAAGCTTGACGCTTATGTATATCATTAATCCCCCTAACATTCAGGGAAAGTGTGCTAATATTCATGAAAAATATATACAAAAATATGTGAGAAAAATTATTTTTAAACTGCATTCTCACTTAAACTTCCCTGTTTGTGATTCGCTCAAATCTGCATTAACCAATTTGACCTTGCTATTCTTTTTCCCCCCCTTTTTTCCTGTTAGTTGAGGAATCCCTGATGCCCCCCCATGAGCACCCATCCTGAGAGGTCCCCCGCCCTTTTTAAGTACCTCTTTGTCTGGGACACTCAATTTTGGAGCTATGATCGGATCAGTTTCTTGTGAAAACCCATCTGTGTCTTCTCCTTCTTCTGGCATTTCCTCACTAGTATCAGCTGCCAGCACTGTAAATCTAGTTTCCTGACTAAAGTCCTGCAAAATGTCTGACTCAATGGTATTAATGTGTCTTTTGGCTGCATTGTCTAAAGCAGCCACGTCAGAAACTGCATCATTTTTCCTCTTACTAGTTGCTTTAGCAATGACCCTGGACCAGGATGACTGCATAGCCCTGTCAGCCCTCTTCATCCATCGCATCCTCCCACCTTGGATCATCCTGTGATGTATTTTCCAAATATACATCCACTAAACTTCTCTTTCTCTGCATTTCCGCAGCTAAACCTGGGTCAATAGGGTTCTCCTCTTCCTCCTCTCGCTCATCCTCCTGAAGGGGGGGATGTAAAACCACTAGAGCCTTCAATGTCATCTGCTATTTGGGCTAAATTAGGCGTTTGGGATAGCCTATCTTCAGCTGCCTCCCTATGTGAAAAAGACATGAAGGCTGTGGGGCCCCCCCTTGAAAAATCACTGCCTCTGCCAGCTAGCCCCCCAGGAGCTACCCCCCTTCTTTCTTTGTCCACACCTCTCCCTCTACCCATGACTGCTGACAGCACCTCACTGTCAGACTTTCTAGTCATTTGTGCTGCATCAAAAACTGCCTGCAAATCATTGGCTAATTGTACCAATGCTGTGTTATCTTTTTCCAGCTCATATGAGCTTAAACGTTCCTTCTCAGTCATGATTACTTTGGCCATGTTGCTCTGGTGCCCCTCTGCCACTCCTGTTATGCCCAGTGCCTCAGCACCATCCGCGCTTTTCAGCGCATTTAACACACTCACATTTCCCTTTATGTTCTGCCCCTCAGCAGCAGCCTCATGCACCCACGCGCCGCCGCTGGCCATCGCGGCAGCGCGCGAGGCTGCATCGCCGCGCTGTAACATCCCCTCTTGTGAGAGCGCGCCGCCGTGCTCTAACACGACGGCCGACGCGCTCTCTTCAATGCTCCTCTCTCTCCCTCCTTTTACTCGCGCGCCACCTCTCTCTGCTCCGAGAGGCGGCGCGCTCTCACCACAGCTCCCCGCTCTCCCTCCTTTCACTCGCGCGCCGCCGCTCTCTGCTCCGAGAGGCGGCGCGTCACTGCCAGAGTCCCCCACTCCCCCTCCTCCCTTCGAAAAGTCGCTCGCCCTGCCCGGCACCTCAGTCGCGTCGGCGCCATCTTTGGCCATAGAAGCTAATGGCTTTTTGTTCTGTGAGGGGGCGCGTCGCGTCCCCTCACCACTCACACAAGCTGCATAAGACTTGGACCTGACGTAAGGAGGACATGTGCCTATGAGGAGACCATTTACCACATGATGTGGGGCTGCAGGTTTGCGTCCCGTTTCTGGGCCAGGGCGCGACCCTTTGTGGCTATCCTCCTCGCAGCTGCCTTGATAACACCTGAGGCTGTACTCTTTGGCAAGGTTGCTGACACTCTGCCTGCCAATGATGTACCAATGTTTAATAAGATCCTGTCTGCGGGGAGGTTCACCCTCTGGCACGTGAGGTCCATATACGTGTACAAGCACGAGTATGTTTCACTGGACGATTCCTTGAAGTATTTCATCTCCCAGATGTATTTCTATTACCTGATTGATGCCAGGAGGCTTGGGCGGCCCGCCGCTGAAGCCCTCTGGCATCGTCAGCGCTGGCGGACTTGGCGAAGGAATTGGGGCCCGTGAGGGTCACTTCGCCGGTAGTGATTGGCTATCTTTTTTATCAAATACCCTGCTTTAACTAGCGTGAAGATTTTTCCAATTTGGCTATTCTTGATTCGGATTTTTCCAATTTGGCGTTTTGTGAGGAAAATTTTTGAGTTTTACATGATTGGTCCAGTGTAGGGTCTGGAAAGAGGACACGGACACAAAAAAAAAAACGTGCACTTTGCGTGGCCGTGATGACGAGCTGACAAGTTTTGGCGGTTTTATGATAGAGCAGAAACCTCAAGTTAAAGTTATTTATTCAATTTAAATTATAGTGGGTACCACGAGCCCCACCGCTGCAGCTTCGTTATATTCGAGAACCCGACAATCCCAATTAAAACACAAAAGTGCCCGATCTGTACAATCTCAATTAAAAAACACGAGGGACCAACCTGTACAAACCCAAATAAAACATAAAAGTGTGCAATCTGTGCCTCATAACGCACATTCTCCTTTTGCAAAAGCCTCTTTTATTTTGTGGATACTTCACATCACAAATACACTTTTACAGACTTTGCACTGGGCTCAGGAACGCCCCCTTAGCTCTGCAGTTTATTTTGAAATTGACTGGTTTCCTGGCCAATTGGAACTAAGAGGAAGTTGCATCAATGCAAATGGTACACTGGCAGACAAAAATGGGCGTCATCTGCCCAGGGCAACTGCCAACCCATCTGCCGAGAATCACACTGATGACTGGGAGATGTTATTTTACTTTAAAATTAGAAAAGTGCCGTTTGAGATAACACTAATGAAGTTCAATAAGCCCTGTTTTTCTGGGATAGCAAAGCACAATGTGCATAACTTAGAACTAATTTGAAATGGCTTTTTGTTTAGTTTTATTGTCAAAATGTGATATTATAGGTGTTGCTATTTCACAGCTCGTCACTAGAGGGCAGTTAAAGAACCATCAAATACAATGCAGCTATTTTTGTGTCTAAAAACCATCTGTAAAAGTCGAGGTAATATTCTATATTCAAAGTAGAATCATTGTGAAACGTAGCATTTTTTAAACAAATGATAAATTACAGTTCTGTTTAAGTTTGGAAGGAGAATGCGAAGAGCTAAAGTAGTGAGAGCTTAGACTGGGCCCCTTTAGCCGGCCATCAAATAGTTAAACCTTGATCTTGCAAATAAAAAGCGAATCAGTAGAAATCTAGAACCCAAATCCAGGCAATCCATGACAGAAGAAGACAAACCACCTGCCCACAACACAGATGAGGCAATCGCAGCGCCATCCTGAGGGCAAAGAGGGAATTCAATCCAAGCGCCTGATAGAGGAAAGAAACCGGGCAAAATAAGTCTCCACAAAACTTCAACTGATCTTAAACCTTCAGCCCCCCCCGGAAACCCCAGCGGAGTAAAAACCAGTCTCCACTCTACTATCCTTGAGCCGGATACCGGAGAGACGGCAATAATACATCAAACAGAAGCTCCAATCCCATGATCTGCGATCAGTCGATAGACCACGAAGGGCCACAGAAACAGACACAACAAACATTCAAGTGGAACTTCTGAGCATTGGTGCGGAAGGAAAACAAGCCAACCGGCCCGTCGTAACCTACCCACAGCATTCGCACAGTGGATCATATGGTCCCTATAACTTTCAGGGCAATCGCGCCGACTATATTACACCAGCGGCAATTACCATGATTGCACTGGCAAAATAATGAAGGTACAAGGGCGTGGGGGGGCTAGTTAATGGCTTGGGGACTGGGGGTCTCCACCTGCACAAGGTGGGGTGCAGTGGGTGCCACTCCTGTAAATATGTGCCACAGCCCAGAAAAGTCACTGCAATTGACCTCGCAGTCCTGAGCTGTGGCATAATTATATAGAAGCCCTTACAGATACGCTGATCAGGTGTTTGGGAGTCTCAGGGGAAAAAAAACCAAAGGGATCCACTGTGACCTAAAAGATTGCAAACAGAAAAAATAACTAGTGAGCTCAGAATCTAACAGCAAATAAATTATCATCAACATCTACATCAGCCCACTGGCTCAGCTCATTGGACAATACAGCCTCGGCTTCCAAATGCTTGCAGGCGACACTCAAGTCAATGCTGCAACGGAGAAGTATCATCACACAGAGCAAATATTACTAAATATCTGTAGCATTTCCTCCACTGAATGAAAACTTATTATACCTAAATGGAGAAAAGGTCTAGATACTCATTACAGAAGCGTCAACTGGTAACCGCCCACCATTTAAATGCCCCATTAGCTTGGGAGAAGGCCCAACCCCTACAAAAAACAGTCGTAAACCTAGAGGTCATCTCAGATGAAATGCTGGGTTTTGAGGCGAGATCAATGCGGTTACAAAAGACTCAAACTTTTAATTGTTTCTGCACTTTTAAAAATCCTTCTACTCTTCACATCAAATGCTCAATTCAGCGCACAAGAGCATGCGTTGCCCGCAAACTGGATTACTGCAATATTGAGCACTTGGGCCTTCTTGCAATATGATTGACAGGCTGCAGTGATTCCAAAATCAGGCTGCATTAATGGCTGACAACAATAAGCCAAGGGAACACATGAAACCAGCACTAAAGGTCATGCAATTGCTCCTGGTTGCAGCCAGAATGAAGCTGCAAGTCCTCTGTGCCATGAATAAGGCCTTCGGCCAGAGAGGCCCAACACAGCATAGGAAGATGAGGAAGCCCCACACCTCAACCAACATCTAGGATCTCCATCCTCAAAGTCTCTCCAGAAAGAAGACATAAGATGGAAAAAAGGGGGGTTAGAAGCCTTGAGGGCCAACGCCTAAAACATTCTAACCCCCTGAAAACTGTACTAAGGGCCGGATCAAACCACACTTCATTCAGGAAAATTCTGCAATCCAATCTGTTCAAGGCGGCCGCCTAACCAATAAGTATAATCTCTCAATAAATGTGTGCACTACAGGCTGGATTCCATATATTGAAATTCTTGAATGTATCCTATACAGAAGCTTTAATGCCCTCACAGTGAAACTTATCTGCGCATGTCTAATTGTTTACATTGTATCATTGTATATCTCCACCTCACAAATATGTATTCAAATTTTAGTCTGTTGTGTGACTGTTTGCAGCATGAAAATAAATATATAAATAAATACATTTAAAAAACAAATAATAAAAAAGATGCCCTGATTCTTGTAGAAGAGACGTATGTGTAGAAGGGTGACTAGGGAGAGGCTGCATTATTCCCTATAGAGCAGCGGGATCCAGAGAAGGGTGGATTAGGGAG